>BSQW01000002.1:11051286-11191460 GCA_030161315.1 Eutrema japonicum | reverse complement strand
GTGCAAAAACGCCGGAGATGGAGGAACGACACATATTTCAGTCACTAAAGACAAAGACTATACGCAATCGGTGTGGTGAATTCAACAAAGATGCGAGCTTGGTTATGCTTTGGAGAAACTCAAAATCATGGTAAATCTTTGTCTCCCTAAGACTCTACTTCGATAAAAGGTGTTTCCCCCTTTCAAAAAAAAAATAAAATAAGTGAAAGGAAAGCAAACAAGATCCTTAAAGAGAGTCTAGGTTTGGTCGAAATACTTATGAGGCATCCATGGTTCGTTTGTGAGAAGTCTGTCATTCCGAGCCCACATAAAATTCTAAGTATGGGGGAATGACAGAAAACTTCTGTTTTCGGAAGATGGAGGAAGTGTAACGTTTTTACGCAAGAAGAAGTGACTGGAAGTTGTGGTGATCAATAGGTCCTTCTCTATTGTTGTTTTGCATAATATCTCGCACCCTCCGGAGAAATTACGGTAACCTGAAACACTCTTAACCTCATCTCTAAATGCATTTAATACCTAGTCTTGATTTTCTTGGTTTAATCCTTTTGATGAGAACTCACGCCTATACTTAATGAATTTAGAGAGCTAGTTGGCCTGATTTTTGGATTTTGAAAGTTTATATTTCGTATGACGGATACCATGGACTAGTGTTATGGGAACTTCTAGTGAAAATTTTCTAGGCTAGATTGCGATTGATGTAATTCGATGGTTATGGTTTAGAAAGACGGTCTATGAGATTTCTAGTTCCTGATGATTTTCGTTTGATCATTTCCAAGCTTGAGTTTTGTCTTGTTTGAGGACAAATAAGGTTTAAGTCTGGGGTGTGATAACATCGTATTTTTACCCATTTTGCTATATATATTTAGAACACTTTAATAAGTGTTCTGCTTGGTTTTCTATGCTTTTATTACGAGTTTTGTATGTTTGCGGTTTTAAGACTCTTTTAAGGTAACTCGGGATTAAAGAGTGCATTTCAGAACAAAAGTACGTTTTTGGATAAACTTGGACCGTTAAGAAGTCTTGCAATCAAAGAAGACCTCTTTACCTTCTAATCATCACCAAATTTGGGGACAACAAAGTATAGACAACCAGCTTTCAAATGCACTTGGATTTGGGACAATCCAATGGTTGGATCCTAAAATATACCGAAGCACTGAAGACCGATGAAGCTGCCCGAAGAAGCAGCTCACCGCGCATGGAGGGCTCCCAGGCGCGGCCAAGCACCATTCTACCACCCCTGAAGCCACTCCACCCGCGGCCAGAAGCCACTTCACCGCGACTAGAGAAGACGGACCCGCGGCCAAGCCTATTTTCGCTCAAGACGATCCATTTCTTCACCCGAGGCCAAAACCATCTTTTCCCGTCAAACCCTAAAACGATCTAAGCTTGTTGAAGACCTATAAATACTTTTTTAGACAGCAATTTCGAAGAATCGAACCCTAGACACATTCTACACATTATTTTTCTTTCATTCTTGTACTCTTGCATCGAGATTTTTGGGATTGGTGAGGAGGTTTCTCACCGAGGTTAGTTCTTGTTCGTGAGGCTTCTTCACCAATCTTATGCTTAATTTAATTATGTGTTTTTCCAGTATGTGTGAGTAGTTTAGATTGTTGGGTTTAAAAGACTATCGAGGGGAATTCTATGTTCGATAAGGATTTCACTCGGTAAACCCTAGCCGATTTCTAGAGCTCTTCTTGTGGAAAGTTGTTAATGCATGAATCTAGTATCATTAACTAGAGGCTGATAGGGGGAGTTTAGAACCACAGAATTGTTGCATCTAATCATCAGCAAAGTTCATCCACAAGGCGTGCGCATTGTAAGATTTCAGAAGTATATTTACGGAGTGTCGTGAACCTATGTAACCACTAGCATATCACAATCTTACGCGCGACCAGAGACGAAAGCTCCTAGTCGACTGAATAGATTGTAGGGTGTAGGTTATACGGAAGTAGACTACGTCATTATTATGTCTTGCTTGTGGAGTTATAATCTAGAAACACCGGTTACTAATGAGCTAGGGGACATTTGATTGAATTGAGCATACTTCGAGACATTCCTCTCGACCCAACAACGTTTTAGAATAAGTTACAATCGTCTTTAGTAGTGTAGTTTAGCAATAGAGTCCATATAAGTAGTTTAGTCATGTTTTCATTAGGTCTAGGTTAGTAGTCAATTCTCTTAAGTATTAGGTTAGTCTTAGAATCTCTTAGGATAGGTTTAGTTTCTCTTAGCATTAGTTTAGTAGTTGAAATCCCCTTAGCTTATGTAGTGGTCGATTTTCTTAGATTAGATTAGTAGAATTTTTCCGTTTTTCGTTCTTTACAATTCTAGTTACAAAAACCCTATAAAAATATATTTTTCTAGGTTTATTTACTATACAGTGTCTACGGTCTCATAGAACAGCACCCTCTCCCTGTGGATCGATACCTCAAGTACTACCACGCACGTATGTGCACTTGCAGGCTTTAAGATTTACAAATTTAAAACCTGAAGTTTCGGAGACGAATCCGATACGCATCACTAAGAAAATCGACTACTAACCTAAACCTAATGAAATCGATAACTAAACTACGTCTACGGACTCAAATGCTAACCTAAAGTACTAGAGACGGTTATAACTATTCTTAAACGTTGCTGGGTCGAGAGGAATAGCTCGGGGTATGCTCGATTTAATCAAACGGCCCCTAGCTCATTAGTAACCGGTGTTTCTAGATTATAACTCCACGCAGAGGACATAATAATGATGTAGTCTACTTCCGTATAACCTACGCCCTACAATCTATTCACTCGACCAGTAGCTTCCGTCTCTGGCCGCGCGTAAGATTGTGATATGCTAGTGGGTCCATATGTTCACGACACTCCGTAATTATACTTTCGAAATCTTACGACGCGCACGCCTTGTGGATGAACTTTGCTGGTGATTAGATGCAACATTTTTGTGGTTCTAATCTCCCCCTATCAGCCTCTAGTTCATGATATAGTTTACCGAGTGAAATCCTTATCGAACATAGAATTCCCCTCGATAATACTTTAAACCCAAAATTCTAAACTACTCGCACATACTGAAAAAATACATGATTAAATTAAGCATAAGATTGGTGAAGAAGCCTCACGAACAAGAACTAACCTCGGTGAGAAACCTCCTCACCAATCCCGAAAATATCGATGCAAGAGTACAAGAAGGAAAGCAAAAACTAGTGTGTAGAAGGTTGTGTAATGGTTGCCCACGAAAGTGCTGTCTAAAACAAGTATTTATAGGTCTTCAACAAGCTTAGGTCATTTTAGAGTTTGACGGGAAAAGACGGTTTTGGCCTCATGTGAAGAAACGGATCATCTTAGGCGGAATTAGGCTTGGCTGTGGGTCCGTTGCCTTTGGCCGCGGCGAACTGGCCTCTGGCCGCGGGTGGAGTGGCTCCAGGGGCGGCGGAACGGTGCTTGGCCGCAGGTCCGGCTCCTTGACCCGCGGTGGACTGCTTCTTCGGGCAGTTTCATCGGTCTTCAGTGCTTCGGGTATATTTTAGGATCCAACCATTGGATTGTTTAGTTAATGCTAACACTACAAGAAAATAGGCGATTTCCGACTGTAACTCCTGGACTTTCACGTCACGGTCTTTCAACGTTTGGCTGAGCCTCGCGATTTTTCCATGTACTCTGAAGCATACTGAGGAAGAAGATTCATGGGTCGAAAGTCCGCCTAACCCAACGAATCGACCTTTGACTTGTCGAGTTTCCTACGAAATATTATAAATGTTAGGGCCCTAAATGTTATTAATGAAATTACGAGAAAAAACAAATTTAAAAAAATAAAAACTTAATGCGAGAACAATTTGGATGATCTCTTCCCGGGATAACTCGTTCGAGGACGACGATCCGTCAAGAGTGAGATGCGGCATCGAAACTTCATGTTCCGTTTTCTTCTTCTTGCAGGACTCGACTAGCTAACGCATGCCCGGGTCTTAGATCACACCATTTTTTTGTTGGTGTGCCTCCTCTCGATAACTTTAAGGTAGTCGGGAGCTTTGCCGTCTGACTTCGCCTCTGAAATTTTGTTAAGTAAATAATAATAAAATAGAAATTAGTAATTAAAAATTGAAATTATACTTACCATTTCCATCGCCTCGCGTTCGACGGTCTTTTCGCCCCCGTTGTGAACGTAGGCCCCCTTCCTTCCTCGGTCGCTCTTCCGGTTCTTCGATTGTTTGTCGGAGAGCGTCTTCGTCGCAGGCTTACTCCAGTACTCGCATAAGCCATTCCAGACGTCGTCCTCGAGGTCCTTCTGCTTGTCTTTGTTGTACTTCCACTTCTGCTTCCACTCGTACATGTGGTTTGAGTACGGAAGTGCAGCATACTTGTCGAATTGGCCAATAACCGTCCTCGTTTGCGTATGGTCAATAACCGTCCTCGTTTGCATACGTGAAATCTTGCTACATTAAAAAAAAACATAATGTTACTTTTCCGAAATAAAATTGACAAAATGAACTAAAAAAAGAAGAAAAATCCGTAAATTATTTACCGCGAAAGTCCGGTGCCACATGTCTTTCTCGTTGGCAAGCATGCCGGAGTACTTCTCGTACGGTTTGTCCAACATATTATGGAGCATCCGCAAGATCGCCTTTGTGATGTTAGGCGACAACTTAAATCTGAAAACAACAAAAAAAGAATTAAATACGTTAATATTCAAAATCTAAATAATCTGAAAAAATAAACGAAAATTCACTTCCCAAGTCCCGTTCTCGAACTTCTGGTCTAGACGAATGCAATGGTTCCGGTTGGGCTGCTGGACCAGATCTTCGATTTTAATCCGGCTCCAAACAGTAGATTGCGGGGAGTCCATGACTTCAGTTCCCGAGCTTGATCCGCCAGGAGGCGTAGCCCGAGACCCCAAGAACGGCGTCCTTGGGAGTCGCCACCCAAACGTAGTCCATCCTCGTTATTCCCACAAGAAAAACATAAAATCGTTAAATGATTTAAAGCTAAAGTTCTCGAAAATTCAAAATATTTTAAAAAATTCCCGAAAATTCAAAAAATTACAAATTTCCCGAAAATTTCAAAATTCCCAAAAATTTCAAAATTTCCCGAAAATTTCCCGAAATTTTTAAAATTCCCGAAAATATCAAAATTCCTAAAAATTTTAATATATTTTCAAAAAACTTTTTATAAATATTAAAAACGTTTTTAATTAGTACAATATTTTGAAATATTCAATTATAATTTTATAAATACTTAAAAACTTTATAAAAAGTTTTATAGAAATCAAAATTTATAAAAACGTTTTTTATATAATTATACAATAACGTTTTTCCTTTATATAATCTAAACCCTAAAATTTCAAACTAACAACCTAAATCTAACAAACTAACAACCTTAATCTAAAAACTAAACACTAATCAAATTCCAAATCTAAATCTAATAATCTAACACCCTAACAATCTAATTCCAAAACTAATTACAAAAAACTAACAACCTAACAGATCAAACAAAAAAATTTACATATTATCCATGTGAGGGAGTGAGAGATCGGCGCCGGAGAGAGGAACATAGATCGCCGGAGAGACAGAGAGAAGGACATGAATCGCCGGAGAGAGAAAGAGAGAAAGAGAGAAGAAGAAATGAAGAAGAAGAAGTCGGTTCGTTTAATTAAAACAATCGATTTCCGACGGACATATCCGTCAGAAATCCGTCGGCTCTTAAAAAATATTTCATTTAGGCTGTCAAACTTCCTGCGTTATCGAAAAAACCTAAATTTGTCGAAAATCTGTCGAAAAATATCGATGGATTTCCGACGGATATGGGAATTATGGTAATATACCGTGTATTCCATGCATGTCTTTCTATTGGGACACGTCGTGAAGGACCCAGATCCGTCAGAAATCTGTCAAAAATTTCCGACAGATTTCAGACGGATTTAGGGTATAATTGGGGTTTAAGGTTTAGTAATAGGGTTTAACTAACCCTAATCTACATGTATCATTCAAAAAAAAAATTGTTAATTCATCAATGTTAAGGACTTTTTATGAATTTAATAATTTTACAACATAAAACTAAAACAGTTCACATAACATCTATATACATTATACTATAACTTATATAAACAACCCTATCAAATTTTATATAATCTATAACAATTTTTTAATTTGAAATTTGACAAGTTGAAGCTATTGTATATACATCATACAATTGTTTGTATATGATACATGAATTTTACCTATATCAATTACTCATAATGCCTATTGAGCATAAGAGGATCGAATCCAAGGGTACAAGTTTCAATCACTAGGAATGCATACAACTTTGTAAGTTAAGCTAACAAGAGGGGTTTTTGGTTTCTTAACAACCTAAATGATTCAAATTCGAACAAGAACAAGTAAGCAAAGACTAAAAACGTGATTAACAATAAGATAAAGGCAAGCTCTTGGATGAGGTTATTGATTTTGGATCCTTCCATGATCCATCTAGATGTCATTTCACACAAACAAACTATTCCGTTAGCCTAGAACACTTAAGCAAGATCGATTAAGCCACTCTCATGGTCTTAATCACTTTGTTAATCATACAAAACAAGAACAAACTATCGTTTGTGATAGGATGATTAACAAGCAATAAACATAGGTTCCTATGGCCCTAATACTCCTTAGACAACTACTCTCATAGGCTAAGAAAGCAAAATCCTTTATTTGGTTCTTAAGGGAATTTCATCGAACACCTTGTGTGCATGAATTTTCTAAGATCTAGATTAACTATATCTAGCCTAATCTAGCATTATGAACACCAAATAAGAGAGGGAATATGTAAACTAAGTCCTAGACATCAAGATCTACCACGAAATTCACCTAATCTACCTCATCCATGAGCCTTAAGAAGAACTACTCACTAATCATGAAGAACACACCAAATCTTGTGAAAGAGGTGATGTTAATCATGATTAGGGAATATGAACGTGAAAGATTAGATAAAGATAAAAAGATATAACCTTAAACTTGCATAAATCAAAAGAATCCAAGGGAAAAATCCCAAGAACCCTAAAAAGACAAGGTCTTGTTCTAGAGAGAAAATAGAGAAAAAAATAGAAAAATGGATAAAAAGTGAGATAGATCTAAAAAATGGGTCTCAGCAATATTTAAAAGTGTTTTCTTGAGCTGGGTCGGACCGGGTCAACCAGGCACAAACCGGGTATTGACCCGGCCAAAACTTGGATACGTTTTCAGTGAATCGGCCATAACTCATGCACCTGACATCCGAATGAACTGAATCCAACTCCACAAGACAGCCAACTCAATTATCTACAACTGTTATGAAGAACGCAGAAGCTGAATCGGAGTGGAAACCCTTCGTCTGGGTTGATCTTTCAGACGTCGTATTTGGAGCAGAACTCGTTTGGATGCCAGACAGACACATCCTTGCTATATTTGCCATATCTCTTGAACGGCCGATCTGAATGACAAGTCACTTCGGCTGGTGCTGTAACTTGGATGTTTGGACCGTGTGGAGCTAACCGTGTGGATCATGGTCGGTTGAGACTGCTTGTTTTGGACCAAGCACCATATGGGCGGTTAGCTTTGGTCGGTTGAGTTCCCTGTGCTAGGACCGACCTCATTAGACCATGCCAATGGTGCAAGGTCCATTTTCTCGGCCAGGCGGATACGTCTTCAGTAAAACTGCGGTAACTCACGAACCATATGTCCGATTGTTTTTAATTCAACTTCTGTGAACAGCTAACTCTCTGGGATACAACTCTCAAGAAGGTTATCGAGGCTGAATCTGCTTGGAGACCCTCCGTATGACTAGTTCTTTCGGGCGCTCCGGATGGATCCTCTCTTCCCTTTAGTCTCAAGTCTCCAAATGTCACCAAGTGCCTCCAATTACCTAGAAAAACACTCCAAAACATGCAAAGACTCACTAGGACCTAATGCAAACACCTAATACTCTAAATGAGACCAAACGAATAAGAAATGCTATGAAACTCCATGCATATGAGATGAAACCTAAGCTAAATGAATGCATGAGAAGGGTAAAATATGAGGATATCAACTCCCCCAAACTTACTCATTTGCTTGTCCTCAAGCAAAAACATCATTAAAAGAATCCAAGTCCAAGTGCAAGCTCTAAGGTGCGATCAAACATGTCTACTCAAAAGGAGCTAGCCATGTCCATCCTTACATGAGTCAAGCCTAAGCCTCAACTTACACAAGCTTTCCTATCATCCAATCCTTTGACATTCAATTAGCGGTTTCTAGTGTATCATGCTTATGCAATGCAAACAAACTCATTTGGTTAAGGATAAGGTTTTGAGACAAAGATGATCTCAATACATGTGGCAGTTTCCGAACAAGAGATCTCTCATTGAAGGAATGAACTTTGGCAAAATGCTAAGGGTGAAGAGCAATTGATGCATACAAGGCTAGACTTCCATCTACCCAATGCCCCATTACAAAATCGACCCTAATTCTAAACCCACAAAGAAGCAATCCTAGCTACCCTTCACAATGCATTTTTGCCTTCTTATGTCTCATCTCTTCATCATCCTTCTTTTCTTTAAGCGCCTAGGGGGTTTCTTCTTCAACCAATGGTTTGGTTTCCATTACTTTCCTTGGTTTAGCTCCTCATTTAGCTTATTAAGTCTCTTTCATTTTTCTTCATGTCTAAGCTTAACCATTTTGGTTTCTTTTATTTCTTTTTCAAGCTAGAGACTATCTTTTTAAAACTTAGAGCTAACCCAAATATATTCTTGCCAACCAAATCAAACTTATTGCTTCCCCCAATCATTCTCCCAAATCTCTTTCTTTCTCTCCACTTTTCCAATCCCAACATCCTTCGTTCTTTCCTTATCATCCATTTCCCGCGCCCCAATTACCAACCTGTCTAACTTAGCCTAATCTAGCTCATTGATGCGCGAGCTAGTTCTACATGAAAGCCTTTCCTTGTCGCTCTAGACCCAACACTTTTTGCTAAGTTCATTCAAAAATAAGGCCTCACAACGCTCACTAAACATGTAGGCTTGAAAGAAGGTTGGGTTCAAGGTGGGGTGAACCATTCCAAAGATGGGAATTGGCTACTTGGGCCAACAAGAGTGGTAAAAAGGAATAATATGACCCAAGTATGTATGCGGAATCCATGAGTTCATTATGCAATGCATGAACACGATAATTAATGTGTCAAAGTTAAGGTTCTCACTTAGATAGGATTGGATTCAAATCGAAACTTGCTTCAGCTAAGACCTAAGTAATGAGACATGAAATCCAAACATGGTTCGACCTTGATTTCACACACGGGATCTAAAGCATAGGACTTAAATTCTTAAAACGACACTTTACAAGGAGAAATTATCCTAGTTCCCTATGCACATGCAATGCATTATCTCCATGCTATGCATCTAGACTCAATCCTACATGAAGTGCAAAAAAATTCAAATTTTTTCAAATATATTGAAAATGCATGATATGTATGAGACTCAAGATGCAAAAAGCAAAATAAGAACACCAAAACGATGTTAGATAACACACAAACTCTCCTCCAAACTTAAATTACACAGTCCCTTGTGTAATAGAAGTTTAAGAAAGAGTTAAACAATGCATGAAAGAGAGGAAGATATATGATCCTAAATGTTATGTACAAAGTTTGGAGTGTTACCTTGGGAATTGATGGATGGGACGAGAAGGATTAAGGGGTGCCATACTCCATCACTACATCCTACGCACCTTAGTCCACAAGTCCTTGCCCATTAGACCATCAAAAACCTACTTGCACTAAGCAAACCCATCAAAAGGAACTAGCAACGAAAGAAAAGCATAAAAGGAAATATATACAAGGATAAGCTTGGGGTGTCTCCCAAGAGCATTTTGTTTAAAGTCACTAAGTTTGACTTTCGTTACCCTTTTAAACGGGTAAGAGAGGAGTGTGTGCACTCCATGGTGGATCTTTGAGCTCGAGTTTGAGCACCTTGCTCATGACTTCCTCAAGATCGGCTTGCCCTTTCTCCTTGAGCTCCGGTGTGAGGATCGCCTTAAACGAGGCAAAAGGTTTGGATCGGCCTTTGCATTTGATCTTGTACTCAATCACTCCAGCCTTGTACTTCCAAGGAGTGAGAGTCATCATAGAGGGCTGGGCTATCATGGCCTTGTCTTCATGAAGCAAGCTTGGCCCATTTTTCACTTTACCCTTGGCCTTCGTCCTCTTCTTGGCACTCGTGCTACTTACAACAACGTTCTCCACTATGGTGGGAGGAAGTTGTTCCAAACAAGCAATATCAACTTCAAAAGCTTCCTTGTCATTACCATAACCCAATTCCTTTCTCTCAAGAGTCTTCTCTTTCTCTTCACAAACCTTTGGGGGTGAAGTTTCATGAACCATCTCACAACTACCCACATACCTCACTTCTTCTTCACGAAACTCATCATCCTTTATGGTAATTGTTCCACAAATCTTGTTGGAAGAAGTCCTCATTGGATAATATACCTTATCATCCACATTGAAGAGAACTACCCTTTGATCTTTAAAATCCATTCTAGCACCGGTAGTAAGTAGGAATGGGGTTCCAAGGAGTAGTGGGAGCTTGTAGGTCTTCTTAATTTCCATGACAATGAAGTCCGTTGGGACTATGCAATCCCCAACTTTAAGTGGATAGTCTTCGAGGAGGCCAAGTGGCTTCCTTGAAGAAGCATCTCCAAAAGTGATAGGTGATGGGTGATAGGTGAGGTTTTTTATCCCTAGACTCTTGAACATCTCATGGGACATGACATTCACACTTGAACCGGAATCACACAAAGCATCCTCAATCTCCAAATCTCCAAGAGAGCAAGCTATAGAGAATTTACTGGGATTACCAAGCTTGGGGAGAGACTTAGGCTCGATCCTAGTTGTGCTTGGTGAATCAATGCAAGAAATACTACCCTTTGGTTCTTGGACCGTGGTCATGTCTTCATCTTTCTCAAGGGTCACTCCCCCACCTTGTTCCTCAATGTCCTCATTGAGCTTCAAGGGAGCTTCTCTAGGGGGAGGTGCAACGGCTTGTGATCCATATAGTAGAAGCTCGATCTCCTTAGTGGCGGCTTCATGATCATGAATGGGACGTGGCTCCTTTGAGAAGATGGCATTGCAATACTCCTTGGTGGCTTGTATTGCTTTCCAATTTGAAGAATTTTGTTGCACTTTGTTTCCATTGGCTACCTCTGTCTCCATTTCTTGCACTTTTGAACTTAATGCCTCAAGCTTCTTGGGTAGATTATTGTATGAGCAAGCTACTTTGGTATTGATTTCCTCCATCTTCTTGCTTATATCCAATGCTCCATTTGCTTGACCTTGAAGAAGTTGTTGAAGAATATTTTTCACATCAATGTCTTGAGGCATGGAGTTATTGCCTTGAGTTTGTGGGACAAAGCTTTGTTGAGAACCACCTTGGTTGCCATAGTTGTTGTTAAAACCCATTTGGTAGCCACCATTGTTCCCAACATAATGCACTTCTTCTTTGTTACTCAAATTCACTATTTCCTCATGGGATCTTTGATTTCCCTCAAAGTCACTAACAAAGTGAACCGGTCTTTTGGAAGCATTGAGAAGCTTGTCAATCATGGTGGCTTGCTTATCTAACTTCTCATTGAGAGCCATCATGGCTTTGGTTCGTTGTTGCTCCTCGAAGTCACTTGTGGTTCTTGTAGACCGGTCATACTCATCACCATATGTACCATCACTCAAAGCAAGGTTCTCAACCAACTCTATTGCTTCATTCACGTATTTGCCTAAGAAGTTTCTATTAGAAGCGGTATCAAGCAACATACATATCTTAGGAAGTGCTCCGCGGTAGAGTGTGCTCAAGAGGGAAGCATCCAAAAATCCATGATGAGGGCATTGCGATGTATAGCCCCTAAACCGCTCCCATGCTTCATTGAAGCTCTCATTTGCACGTTGAGTGAAGCTTGAAATCTCATTCCTTAGCTTAGCCGTTCTAGAGGGAGAGAAGAACTTGGCAAGGAATGATGTCATGCATTGGTCCCATGAAGTGATAGAACCGTGGGGAAGGTTCTTTTCACATTGTCTTGCCTTGTCTCCAAGAGAGAATGGGAACAACGTTAGCTTAAAGCTATCCTCCGAGACTCCATTCATCTTTGTCAAGCCATAAATCCGGTCAAAATGATCCAAGTGATCAAGTGGATCCTCCACCATCAAGCCATGTAATGTTTTTGCTTTGTACCATGTTGATGAAGCTAGCTTTGACCTCAAAGTCATTGGTCTCAACCGGTGGTGCTCGAATGCCTTGGCGGTTGACATGAGCATTGGCCGCATCACCCGCTCCAACTATTTTAGGACCATTACGGGCGGGTGGGTGGTGGTTTCCATTACCACCATTTGCTCCTTGATGTGGAGCATAAGCAACGTGGTCATTACCACCATCCGGGTTCACTTGCACGTTTTCCATACCTAGCCTATCAATGTGCACAACCCGTTCTCTATCTCTTCTTGCTCTAAGACTGCGGTGTAGAAGGTTGATGTCGTCTCTTGGCTCAACAAGATTGTTGTTTCCTTTAGAACGCAAGTTCATGCACCTACAAGAGAGAGCTAGAAGGAGAGATTAGTAAACAAAAGAAAGAAAAATGCTTATTATTAAAAAGAAGTAAAATCCTAATGTCGAAAGCTAAACCCAATTGGCAACGGCGCCAAATTGATACATAGATTTTACCTATATCAATTACTCATAATGCCTATTGAGCATAAGAGGATCGAATCCAAGGGTACAAGTTTCAATCACTAGGAATGCATATAACTTTGTAAGTTAAGCTAATAAGAGGGGTTTTTGGTTTCTAAACAACCTAAATGATTCAAATTCAAACAAGAACAAGTAAGCAAAGACTAAAAACGTGATTAACAATAAGATAAAGGCAAGCTCTTGGATGAGGTTATTGATTTTGGATCCTTCCATGATCCATCTAGATGTCATTTCACACAAACAAACTATTCACTTAGCCCTAATACTTCTTAGACAACTACTCTCATAGGCTAAGAAAGCAAAATCCACTACAAGAAAAGTGGGCATTGATAGCACATTACGATAGCACAGTTTATGTAACTGCTGTTATAGGTGATATCGGAGGTTGAGTTACTCTATCATAGCATTCGGAAAATGCTAAGCCGAAAAAACTCTAAGCGGGAAACTAAAATTTCATTTGCCTCTCATAAATTCACTATTGACCGCCAACACTTAACCAAAAAATAAAGATTCACCACCTAATTCTATATATCCAAAAAAACATATACAAAAAAATAGACTTTAAAAAAGAAAATCCCTTAGGGTAAAATTCTCTCTAGCCTCTTCTTCTTCGTCTCTCTCAAATCGAACCCTCTCTCTCGCCGACTCCCTCTATTTCATCGACTCCCTCTCACTCGCCGACTCCCTCTCTCTCTTCCTCCTGCGATTCTAGCCTCCCGAGCTTTGTCTCTCTCTCAGAATCACTCATCTCAGGTTAGCTTCGATTGCTAAACCCTAAGTTTTCATTCATCATTTTGCTGGATACAAGACATCATAGATGATGAACCTCCTAAGGAGATCAGCGATATCCCTCGACAGCATATCTAAATCGAAACTAGATTTGACCCTCCCGTTTTCCTCCGCTTCACAAACTCAGCTCAAAATGGTATGTTGTTTTCGTCGATTTGTGTAATTTGGTGTAGCTTGGAGATGGTTTGTAGTGGTGATGTCTAGTCATGGTGTTGTTCCTCGCCGCTTTTGCTGTTCGCGGTGGTCTTCGGCGGTGTTTGGATTCACAAATTCCGCCCAAACCCATGGGTTGAAGGTTGGCTGTAATTGATTTCAGTTCTGTCTTGGTTGAAGCCTCGATTCTGTGGCTGAGAGTTGGGGTGAAGCCTCTTAGTTGGTACTCGAAATACGTCTTGATTTCTTATTGTTGTTTTCTAGTTGCTGGAAATTTATCATGAGTGAAATAAAAAAGAAAATTGATTTGTGATTTACTCTTTCAAAAAGAATAGGTGATTTGCTCTCACCCGATTCTCTGAAGCCTTTTTGTTTTCTTCACCAATCACACACCTCATCTTTCTTGTTGTAGCTTAGGAGATCTTTGGTCAAATGTTGTTTCTAACCAGAGTTTGCTTGTGTGTTGCTCTGCGTGTATATATTCCTATGGATGTATCTGCTCCTTTTTTTAAGTTAGGCTTTGTACAACGGCTGAGTGTCATGACCTAAACAATGATGCTGATGATGATTGATGATGGTTAGACTTTTCATTGTTTGTTTTGGTGCTTTATGTGCATCATTATCTCTGAAGAAATTGAGGCAAATGTTGATGATTGATAATGATGATGCTAAGTGCAAACATAAATCTTTGATGAATCTTCATACTAAAACAATAGGTGATATGCTCTTTTCTTATCCAAATTGGAATCATTGTGTTTGTGTAAAAAGAGGCACATGATTGTTTCCTTTAAATGCTCATGTTTTTTTTTCTTTCAATTATTGGCTTTTCCTTTGCTGCAGGTTTTGCACGAGCTTTCCTTACATTTGGAGTCCTAAGCTCCATGAGATTTTTCTTGAGGCTGTGAACAAGCTTGAGACATATACTTTCTCCCGACCAAGTATTAGAGAAGGAGATGGCCAGACTAAAATTAGAATTACAGGTTCGAGTGTGTTTGAGACATATACTTTCTCCTCAGTCTTTGTTTCTAAGATAGTAATGTTCTTAATATACCCAGAAAGAATCACTGTTGAGGCAGCAAGAACAACAACGTTTAGCTGAAGAACAAACCCTAGTTGCTTATTTAATGTCTGAAAAGCATGAACTGGAACATAAAATTTATGTTTTATCCAGCAGTGCCTCAGGTAATATGTGACGTTATGCAAGTCTTTAAAAAAAAAAAAAAGCTTGTATTCACGTTTTACTTAATGTGCATTGTTTGATTCATATCAATAACTTTGTTCATGTGCTAATTATTATGCAGAAGTATTAGAGTCAGGTCAAAACGTATTCTCAGTGGTAAGAAAATGTTAAGAACTTATTATTGCCACTTGCCAACATATAAGCCTTCTTCGATGTTTTATGGAATCGCTTAGTTTTGGGTTTGATGGTTGTCATGTAGGAAGATAAAGAAAAACTCGAGAAGCAGTTGCATGACATGGCTGTTGCACTTGAAAGATTGGAGAGTAGCAGGTAAAAGCTTCTTATGGAGGTAATGTCTTAGAGTTTTGCTAGATTATATACAATAATAGTCAAGGGACATGCGTGGAGAAATCGAATTCATGCATTATTTTCAGATTGACAACCAATCATCTGAAATAGAGAAGCTTTTTGAGGGAAACTCGAATCTGTCGGCATTTTAATGGTGTTTTATTATGATCAATTTGAAGAAGACGTTGAAAAGAAGGATAAATAAGGCCAAGCTCAAGTCCTTTCAGCAGCATTGTAGGTAAGCCTTCACAACTTATGTTCAATTTGAGAATTTTTTGTTGTTATCGATTTTCAGGACCATTCAAGATCAGACGTGTTAACCAGACCTATGTGAAAGAAGAAGAAGAAGAAGAAGAAGAAGAAGAAGAAGAAGAAGAAGAAGAAGAAGAAGAAGAAGAAGAAGAAGAAGAAGAAGAAGAAGAAGAAGAAGAAGAAGAAGAAGAAGAAGAAGAAGAAGAAGAAGAAGAAGAAGAAGAAGAAGAAGAAGAAGAAGAAGAAGAAGAAGAAGAAGAAGAAGAAGAAGAAGAAGAAGAAGAAGAAGAAGAAGAAGAAGAAGAAGAAGAAGAAGAAGAAGAAGAAGAAGAAGAAGAAGAAGAAGAAGAAGAAGAAGAAGAAGAAGAAGAAGAAGAAGAAGAAGAAGAAGAAGAAGAAGAAGAAGAAGAAGAAGAAGAAGAAGAAGAAGAAGAAGAAGAAGAAGAAGAAGAAGAAGAAGAAGAAGAAGAAGAAGAAGAAGAAGAAGAAGAAGAAGAAGAAGAAGAAGAAGAAGAAGAAGAAGAAGAAGAAAACATGCTTTTGATGATTTATGGAAAAATTGGATTTTCAATATATATATATATATATATATATTTAAAATAATATAGTAATTCATCATTTTATAATGTAGCACATAAAAATTGTTATAAAACAACGTAAAATAGTATGAAAAATATGCTAGAAGAAAGAATATGATAGCATTCGATTAGTGCTATTATATAATGACCTATAATAGCATATCCCAAAAACGCTATCGTATGTGATCAACCTATTATAGCTCCTCCAGTCATAGCGTTTATAAAAAACGCTATTATACCCATATGATAGCGTTTTTCGTGTGCTATCAATAAGCATATTTCTTGTAGTGATCCCTTATTTGGTTCTTAAGGGATTCCCTAAGACCTTGTGTGCATGAATTCCCTAAGATCTATATTTACTATATCTAGCCTAATCTAACATTATGAACACCAAATAAGAGAGGGAATATGTAAACGAAGTCCTAGACATCAAGATCTACAATGAAATTCACCTAATCTACCTCATCCATGAGCCTTAAGAAGAACTACTCACTAATCAAGAAGAACACACCAAATCTTGTGAAAGAGGTGATGTTAATCATGATTAGGGAATACGAATGTGAGAGATTAGATAAAGATAAAAAGATATAACCTTAAATTTGCATAAATCAAAAGAATCCAAGGGAAAAATCCCAAGAACCCTAAAAAGACAAGGTCTTGTTCTAGAGAGAAAAGAGAGAGAGAAAAAAATAGAAAAAGGGATAGAAAGTGAGATAGATCTAAAAACTGGGTCTCAACAATATTTAAAATGTTTTCTTGAGCTGGGTCGGACCGGGTATTGACCCGGCCGAAAATTGTATACATTTTCAGTGAATCGGCCATAACTCCTACACTTGACATCCGAATGACCTGAATCCAACTCCACAAGACAGCCAACTTAATTATCTACAACTTCTATGAACAACACAGAAGCTGAATTTGTGTGAAAACTATTCGTCTGGGTTGATCTTGCAGACGTCATATTTGGAGCAGAACTCGTTTGGATGCCAGACAGACACGTCCTTGCTATATTTGCCATATCTCTTGAACGGCCGATCTGAATGATATGAAACAACCACTAAACGAACGCCAGCTTGATTTTCTATGACCTCTATGAAGACCTCAGATTAAACTGGGCACGGAAAGGTCTTCATCTGGCCTTATCTTCGAGTCACTTCAGCTGGTGCTGTAACTTGGATGTTTGGACCGTGTGCACTTAACCATGTGGATCATGGTCGGTTGAGACTGCTTGTTTTGGACCGAGCACCATCTGGGCGGTTAGCTTTGGTCGGTTGAGTTCCCTGTGCTAGGACCGACCTCATTAGACCATGCCGATGGTGCAAGGTCCGTTTTCTCGGCTAGGCGGATACGTCTTCAGTAAAACTGCGGTAACTCACGAACCATTTCAACTTCTGTGAACAGCTAACTCTCTGGGCTAAAACTCTCATGAAGGTTATCGAGGCTCAATCTGCTTGGAGACCCTCCGTATGACCAGTTCTTTCGGGCGCTCCGGATGGATTCTCTCTTCCCTTTAGTTCCAAATCTCCAAACGTCACCAAGTGCCTCCAATTACCTAGAAAAACACTCCAAAACATGCAAAGACTCACTAGGACCTAATGCAAACACCTAATACTCTAAATGAGACAAAACGAAAAAGAAATGCTATGAAACCCCTTGCATATGAGATGAAACCTAAGCTAAATGAATGCATGATAAGGGTAAAATATGAGGATATCAGTATACAATTCCTACACAAAAAAAACCCAAACCTTATACCCTAAACCACATTTTTGATAATCCGTCGGAAATTTCTGACGGATTTCCGACGGATATAAAGTTAAAAGGAGCAAAATATGATTTAAACGAGGTAAACGTGTTTAATAATAATCGATCGATCCCATCTCGAACAATAATCCGACGGATGTGTATACTTAGCATTTTTTTTGGGGTTTTCGAAATGGATTACACTTAAGTATATCAAATGTCTAAGTTTATAAAACTTTCCAAATAACTAATACATTCCACACAACAATTATCTAGTACAAGTACATATTTTACAATGAAAATTTTATAAAACTACTCTGAATCCGATGATGAGTAATCTGATTCTCCTGAATAAGAAGTTTCCCCAAATTCCTCAATTTGTTCCTCTGAATACTCAAATACTTGATCGTCTGCATGTATGGTAAAATCAACAACAAGGTCGACCTCAAGGGAATGCTCAATTGAACCCAAACCTACGGAGCTTTGTTGGAGGGGTTCATGATCGGACATCCCATGAACCCTACCTCTCGGGTTTATCGATGTGACTGTAATCCACGGGTCTTGCTTGTTTGTCACTCGAGGATAGGGAATATAACATACCTACACCATGTAATAAAGTCATATAAAAATTTAACTACCAGAATGCAAAAATACTAACAAATAAACGTAAAATAATAAAACGAACTTGGATGCTTGTGAAGCAAGTACGAATGGCTCGTATTTCTGGAGTCGCCTTTTGCTATATAATGATGTAACACCAAATTGGTCGTGTCGCACACCACTTCCTACTAATGAGTCGTTCTAGTCGCATAAAAATGCAACGCAACTCAAATCGAGCATTCCCGGGTACTGAACATCAAAAATCTCACGTATGTACACTATAATATACAAGATCACCGGACTGAGTAGATACACCGTAATCTGAAATTGTTGCACTCCTATCATCCCAAAGAATCTTAAAAGCGTACCCCCGTGTGCTATACATCACATGTGACTGCACGTTTGCTAGTGGAAAGCGCACAATTTCTTTTAACCACATGGGAAATCTTTGTCCGTTAGCCTTCTCTGTCATGACATGCACGAATAAAATAAAAAATGAGTAAAATAAATCATTCATTATATATGATAGTTAAATTCAAGGCGATTACAACACTTACATAATCTCTTAACAAACGTCTGAAACTCTTCATGTTTGAGCTCGATTAGCTCGTCCTCTGTTTTGTTCGGAAATGCAAAACGTTGATATGCCATATACATCATGTTAGATTGAAGCGATCATCACGTTAACATATATATATATATATATATATATATAATCAAGGACCCAATAAGTAATTAATAATTTGGTTCAATATAATGCCTCTCATATTCTTCAATTCTGTCGCAGTTTATGGGAATATACATATGCAAATGATCCCGCTCATGTGCTGAAAGTCTCCGCTTCTTGTATTTTACACTAAGTCGTCCAATCTCTAAGAATATTTGAGGAACATCGATAGGATAGAAAGGTAGTACGCATCTGTCATCATGTCGAGCTGGTCTACGACTCTTCGTTTTGACTTGTGATGGAAAGTAGAACTCGGCAAAATGTGAAGTTTCTTCATTGATGCTCTGTGCGACAATAGAACCCTCCACTTTGCTCAATTTTTTTACTTTCTTCTTTAGATGAAACATATACCGTTCGAAAGGATACATCCAACGGTACTGAACTGGGCCCCCAAGCTTTGCTTCTCGAGGGAGATGAATTGTTAGATGTTCAATAACATCAAAGAAGGAAGGCGGAAATATCTTCTTCAAATTGTAAATGATTACAGGTATATTATTCGCAAGGTTGCGGATACCGTCTGATGTAAGAGAGCGCAAAAATATAACTCGAAAAAGGCTCAAATCCCTGCATAATATGCCGAACAAATGAATAAATAAATACTAAAGTATTGTGTAAAATATTAAAAATTTAATTTAATTATTGTACTTGCAATTGCTTCGTGGACATTACGTGGTAGAAGACATGCAAAGGCAAATGGAAAGAGGCACTGCATCACCACATGGCAATCATGACTCTTCATCCCAATAATCTTCCTTTCTCCATGATCAACGCAGTTCCTAAGGTTAGATGTGTATCCGTCCGGGAATCTGACACTTTCGGTAATCCAGTAAAAAAACTCGGCCTTTGAAGGTTCATCCAACCGAAAAGCCGGGACCGGAGGCTTCCCGTTCCCTGTCACATGCATGCTCTACGAGAACAAATGTCTAGCAAGTCCAATATAGACTTCAAATTGTCTTTCGTCTTCATTTGGACATTGAGAACGGTATTCATAATATTGTCAAAAATAATGCACAAAGATGGCGGTAAATTGTAAGGTGTTACAATTACTGACCACAAAGAATATTGTCTGTTGTGCTTCCGAAAAGGGTTAAAACCATCGGTACATAATCCAAGGTATACGTTCCTCGCCTCATACGCAAAACTAGGATACATTGATTGAAAATGTTTCCATGCTCATGCGTCTGACGGATGAGCGATTTCTCCATCCGTTGTACGCTCTGCATGCCATCTCATTGCTCCTGCTGTGCGCTCTGACTGATATAACCGCTTCGATCTCTCTGTTAACGGTAAATACCACATCCGTTTATATGGCACTGACACTCTTCCACTTGTTTCCTTATACCGAGGTTTGCGACAAAACGGCATGTTGAACGGTATGTGTCCTCTATCCAGTAGAGCATACACTTGTCGATGCATACATTTATCATCTAATACGGCAATCCTAGAACAGCAACAAGTTTATGTATCTCATAGTATGATGTCGGTGTAAGATTATCTTCTGGCAAAATGTCTTTCACAAAATCAGCGATTGCATCCACGCACTCCTCACTAAGATTGAAATTCGTCTTTATACCCATCATCCTAGTTGCAATTGATAAAGGGGAATGTCCACCTCTATACCCATCGTATAACGGATGTTTAGTAGCGTCTAACATATCAAAGAATCTTCGAGCTTCTAAGTTAGGTTATTCTCCTCCATCTCCATACTCAGCAACCGATGGTATACTTTCACGAAATGAATCGTTCACCATCTGAACATAACCTACAGTACTTTCTACTTCCATTACAGGTTCTTCTAAGTTAGTGTTATTCCCAATATACTGTTCACTAGTACTAGCATAATTATCCACCATTGTATCATTTTCTCTATGATAATACCAAATCTTGTAACTCGTCACAAACCCATGACAATACAGGTGTGACCACACTTCATCAATCACGATAAATCTACGATTCGACAATTGGTACAAGGGCAGTAGATTTTACTGTTTTTTTTTCTTTCTTCTGCGTACCCGCAAATGCCATGAATTCCTCCGTAACTAGGCCCGTGTCCGGAATTAGATGAGGCTTGTCCATCCATGATCAAAAATAATTATAAGGATCTGAAAAAGATATTTTGCTAAATAATTGTAGATGAGAGATTTTTTTGTGATTGTAAATGAGAGGGGTGGAATCATTTTTATTAGGAAATTGTGCGCGATTTCCGACGGATTTTCGACATATACCGACAATATTCAAACGGCTATGTAACGTGTATATTCTTTCAAACGGCTACAACATCCGTCTAAATTCCGTCAGAATCCGACGGACACACATCGTCGGAAGTCCGTCAAAAAATTTTGATGGATTTCCGACGGATGTTATTTTCGTCCGAATTCCGTCGAAAATCAGTCGGAAAGCACCATGTTTTCTTGTAGTGTAACAAATGTCTATAATATTAATTAAGAAGACATTTTTAAAAATGAACTTTATTTTGTAAGTTATTACATGATATGCCATTAAAATAACAAGGAATAATTGAAATAAGAAAGGATATAATAGTCTTTTAAAATTATTGATTAGAATATGGAAAGTATGTATTTTGCATTAAAGAGGTTATTTGTTATTTAATTTCTTAATTATTTTTAATACTATATATTTTAAAATAATAATTAATTCATATATATTCAAAGAAAAAAAACTATTCAAAATTTTGCTTTATTTTTCACTATAATTTATTATATTTTATTTGAATATATATCCAAAGAAAAGTTTATAAATATTTTACTAATTTTATAAAAAGTTAGACACAAGAAAACTATTTTTTTAAAAGTTCGTAGACTAACCACAAAAACTAGAGTCATTTAACGGTGCATATTAGTGTTATGTTTTTAAGATTATAAGTTTTTACGGGTTATCCCGAATAATATTTTAGTTCACAGCAAAACGGGTTAAATAGACAAATTATTACAATTTGACAGCTTTATTAAATCTTAGTTAAAATACAAAATAGAAATGCGTAGAAAAATTGATGTTAGAAATTTTACTTATTGAGCAAATCTTCCATATATTATATTTCAATTTTTCGGATATTTGTTTTACATAACCTTCCATAATCAATTTTGATTAACTTAATCAATACCATAAAGATTTAAACCTTTTTTATTAATTGAATATTTCCTAAATTATAGGTCACTAATTGATATCATTAACTACTTTTCGAAAGAATGATTGTGTAACTTAATACTTTTTATTGAAATACTAGGTGATTACCCGCGCATATTATATTAAGGGTAAATTGCTGTTTGTACCCCAAAATTTCGTTTTTATGACAAAAATACACCGTACTTTCAATCAAATGTTGCGCTACACTTTCGGGGGTGGAAAATTACAGTTACCCCATTATGACCAAACAAAAAACGCGAAACCGCTATTACCATTTTAACCTTCGCGACATGTCAGACTTCTATGGAGGTCTGACATTTAGACTCTAATAGAAGTCTGATTGATTTCTCTTACCAGACTTTTTTTTGTCAACACCCTAAGTACTTAGAACGGTTCAGAAATTCAAACCGGAGGTACTGAGTTTACATATGTAATATCTACAGGGTAGACGCGTGCACTCCTTGCTAGCTTGTCCGCTACTGTGTTATTTGCGTGTGGGACGATAGAGATAGAGAAGAAAGTGAACACTTTCTTACTCCTCACGAATTCCTCCAAATGTAATGCGAAAGCCAGCCACTACGCGGGTTTAGACACCATCTTAACCAGATCAGAGCAGTCTGTTGCAAAGGCTATTGCGGTCTTCTGGTTTGCAATCATGCAATGCATGGCCCAAATGAGTGATTCTAGTTCTGCGTGCAAAGGAGAGAGACTTCGTCGTAAATTCTTTGCTCCTACGACTGATTCTTCCACTCCTTCCTTTAAGCAATGCCATCCTAGTCCTAAAACATTATCGGTATCCTTCCACGATCCATCAATATAGCACTTCAATCCGTCGTAATGTGAGTTCACCGTTGATGGGCCAAAATTTTGTGGTGCCATAGCTTGTTCGCTACTTTGTGCCTCTTCCCAGAATGTTGCCTCAGATTACGCAAGTTGCAAAGTTTCTTGTGGATCTCGATCTATATTCGAAAAAACTTTATCATTCCTTGCTTTCCATAAGTACCACATAATCCAAGGGGAATTCTTATTATGATATTATTTTGGGAGTCTCCAGAAAAGATAATCAAAGTTAGAATAAACCGATGGCGTTGGGAAAACCCCCGGGGTGATGGTATCTGCGAAAGGGCCCATGTTTGTAAAGCAGGGGGACATTCAAAATGGACAAGATTCATCGTATCCTCCTCTGCTCCACACCGCACACATTGTGTATCGCAATTATTCCCTCTGGACCTTAGATTTGATGTGACCGATAGAAATCCCGATATTGCTTGCCAAATAAAATGTCGTAATTTTGGTGAACATTTCAACTTCCATGTATGTGCCTGTAATTTCTTCACATCCGGACCATAGAAGATATATGTACCGTCATATATACTTTGATGTTCGACATGATATCATAACTTAACTGTATATCTTTCCGATTTCGTATAATGCCATCCCAGGGTATCTGGTTTATAAATACTGCTTATGGGCATACTTCGAATAATCGTCACATCCGCCGGGTCGATGATTGCATTTATCAACCCCATGTTCCATGTTTTTATCACTGGATCAACCAGATGATTGACCATAACGTTCGGGTAATAATTATACCCTTTGCATAATGCTGACCTCGGCCGAGAGGATGGTATCCAAGGGTCGTTCCATACTAAGATAGAACATCCTGAACCAACTCTTTTAATTAGCCTTTTTTTAACCAGAGGTCTAGCCGATATAATACTTCTCCATCCATACGATGGGGAATAGCTTTGTATGTTGTCTAAAGGGTATGTGTTCCGAAAATATCTACCCTTAAAGACCCGCGCAGACAGAGAGGTCGGTGCATCCATCAGCCGCCATAACTGTTTTGCCAAAAGTGCAGTGTTAAATTCATCTACTCTTCGGAAACCGATTCCCCCGTCTGGTTTACTCCGACATAATTTATTCCATGCTAGCCAGTGCATTCCTTTTTGTTGACCATTTGAACTCCACCAGAACCGTGCCGCCGCACTTGCTAATTTGTTGGTTATAGATTTCGGTAGCCTAAAGCATGACATGACGTACGTTGGCATTGCTGATGCCACCGATTTGATTAAAACCTCTTTACCTCCTCTAGATAACAGTCGTGATGTCCATTCGTTAACTCTGTCTTGCTGTCTCTCTGCTACAAAATTAAAAATCTTGCTCTTTGCTCCTCCGAGACTTTCCGGAAGGCCTAGGTATGATCCCATACCTCCAATGGTAGAGATTCCCAGTGTCTGCTTCACCTCATTTTGTACCGTATCATTTACCGAGTGTCCAAATTTTAAGGAAGATTTAGCATAATTGATTTGTTACCCAGATACCGATTCATACTGTTGAAGTATGTGTCGAATTGTTTGACCAGACTAAAATAGATTAAAATCGTAAATTTAAAAATTTAAAATAGTAAATTTAAATTTAATATTTTTTAAAAAATATACCAGACTCAGACTTATTCGAGAAGTCTGATACAGATCAAAATAGTAAATTTAAATTTAAATTTTTTTAAAAAAATGTGTTAAAACTTTTTTCTACAATAATTAAATATAGACGATTTTGATGTATAGAAATTAATATTTCATAAAATTGAATCAAATTAAATAAGGTTAGTTAATTATGTCTATACCTCAATAAATATCAGACTTCTCGAAGAAATCTGATACATATTTAATTAGTAAATTTAAATTTAAAAATTGTAAAAAAATATTTTGTTAAAAAATTCTTATACATAAATTAAATATAAACGATTTCGAAGTATTAAAATTAAATTTCGTAAAATTGAATCAAATTAAAAACATGTAAGGCAAAGTAGGTTGTAAACCTCAAAACATGCTTTGTAATGGAAACATTTACATATAACTTTAGGGTTAGATTCATGTTTTACCAAATTTACATTTGAAATTTTAAATCTGCACAAATGTGTTGTAATGTGCATATATTTCACGAATTTTATGCTTCCTAGAAGTTATGTTTTAATATTGTCACTCATAAGTGCTAAATATTAGATTTAGGGTTACTCGGACTTATCGCAGAAGTCTGAGAGAATCAGGATTTCTCAGACTTCTCAGAGATTACCAGACTTCAATTTTAATCTAATTTTTTTAATGTCAGTTGCAAAACTACCCTCTCGTTGACCATATGGGTTTCATAAGACTTCTGAAGCAGTCTGAGTATACAACTCAGATCTGAAAATCGACGATACGCAAAAAATCGTACCTATATCCGTTTAGAGTTTGTTTTCACCTTCGTCGAGCGCCCAGAACGTCTAATATCACCGAAATCCCGCAAGCCCAGTCGTGTTTTGCCGTTTTATGCCATAATTTCTGATTTCAGTACGTTTGAATCGGAAAATCATTGGGAAAATGGGAGAAATCGGAGGGAAAAGTCGCGAAAGTGTTTACGAGCTCTATTCTTGAGCTTTAATGGCGGAACAAACGGGTTAGTTACTGCATTATTGTCGTGGTTTCTCAGACTTCTCAGAGAAGTCTGAAACATATTTAATTTGAAAATTTAAATTTAAAAACTATTAAAAATTTAGTTTTTAGAAATGTTTACTATATAAATTACACATACTCATTGTTGATGTATATAAATTAAAAGTACATAAAATTTAATCTAATTGAATCATTGGAGATGAATTTGGATCTAAACACAAGTTTGCGGTTTCTCAGACTTCTCCGAGAGGTCTGAATTGTATTTAATATGAAAATTTAAATTAAAAAAATAATTAAAACATTTTCATACAAATTTTTGATACATAAATTAAACATAATCATTGTATATGTATATAAATTTAAATTACATAAAAGTTAGTCAAAATGAGTGAGTATGAGATAAATTTGGATCTAAACACCATGTAGGTAAGAGTTTAGGGTTTATGGGCTCAATATTTGTTAGATTAGGGTTCAAATTTTGCCCTTGGAGTGTAATTAACTATAAAAGAGTGTGAATATCGAGTTATATATTGCATTGTGCAAATAACAAAGAAAACAAGAGTTTTGTCTATGTTCGACATATGAAGTTGGATATCATGTTCTTATCTGTAGGGTTAGATTGAGAGTTTCTAAATTTTTAATTCATAATGTTTTTTTTACATATATTGGTTAGTTTGTGACTAAGTTAAATGAGTTTGATGTTTGTTATAAGTTTTCTATATAATATGATGATATTTAAGTAGTAATTATCAAGTTTATGGTTTATCAGACTTCCATTTCAGTATGATCATGTCCATGGTTTATCAGACTTTTTGATGAAAACCTGTGAATTAACCTGAAATAAGTTACCCTACTTGTGATTTTACCCCATATATAAACTAAAGTTACCAACCCTAATCTGTAAAAGTCATTATCGACTCTCTCTCTAAAACATGAAGAATCTCTCTCTCTCTAAACTCTCTCAAACATCTCTCCGGAAACCCTCGTCGCCACCGCCACCGCCGTCGTCAGCTTCTTCAGTCTGGTCCATCTATCTCTCTTCATCTTTTCATCACAACTCCATTTTCGTGTAGGTCGAATCGCCACCACCCTCGCCGTCGTCAACTTCGTCCTTGCAACTGATTTAAGCTTCCTAGAAACAAGTTGTTCGCCTTCTACTCTACTTTTTCTGCAAAAGTTTTAGATCTATATGAAATAAGACCATTTTTCCATGTTCTTTGCCTAGATCTAAACAAACAGATGGGTTTTTAATTAATTTCATTTTAGATCTACAAGATAGAAGTCTATTTTTCTATGTCAAACAAAAGTTCTAGGTCTGGTATGTATTTTGATGCTTGGTTGTATTCTGTCCAAAAAAAACTTGAAAATTACTATATTAGAAGTCTGAAAGTGAATTAGACTCGATACGAAGTCTGATACTTGACCTGATCTGAATTAGACTCGATTAGAAGTTTGAAATTATACTTTCATTTAATTAGACTCTGTTAGAAGTTTGAAATTTGAGTTTGTACGAATTAGACTTGAGAAGAAGTCTGAAATTAGACTTTTCCAAATTAGACTCTTTTAGAAGTCTGAATTTCGACTTGATTTTAAATTAGACTTTATTAGAAGTCTGGCTTTAGACTTGTTTTAAGTTTTGCGACTGTTTTCTGGTACACAGGATGGGGAGATTTAGTCACCTTCCAACATCGAGTAGTTCATGTTCAACAGGTCGACGTCGATGCGGATCATCCTACGGATTCCCCAAGAAATGCTTCTGTGGTCTGGAGCCCGTCATACGAACATCCACTACTGCCGATAATCCGGGAAGAAGATTCTTTGGATGTCGTAACTATGATGTAATGGCCTCTATATGTCATGTGGTTCGTTTGTTTTTTTTATGCGTATTATAATTTGGGATCTTAATATGATTGTATAAATGTGGTTGTGTAGGATGGTGGTTACCATATAATGAAGTGGTGGGATGAGGCTATGACTGAGGAGTTTAACGATGTAAAGCTTTATGTTGACCAACATGGTCAACTAATTGATGGCATGTTCGTTTCTAATGCTCAAAGCGACAAGTATTTGTCCACGTTGTTCGATGACGTCAAGGTAACAAAGGCAGAGATAGCTCAATTGAAGGAGCAGTTGACGGAGAAGCCATGTGGCCTAAAATGCGTGGCGTCGAGTTGAAGAGTATGACGTTTGCTGGTGCTATTATTATCGTCCTGATCATGTTTATCTGTTTTGGTTTCTTGTAATATGTGACAATTTGTAACCAAAATTTCTATTTTTTCCATGGAAGGAGATATTTGATTATGAAGTCGGTTTAACTTATCTGTGTCCTTCTTTACTATGTCAGACTGTTTATGAAGTCTGAATTTATTAGACTTCGAGAAGTCTGAAAAACTTAAACTTTTGAAAACTTTCACAAGTCTGGTCGTGAAAATATCACCATTTCAGACTGCAAAACGAGTCTGGCAGTAGAAGTTTTTGAAAAATACTTCTAAGCGGCAATTAAAAATATCAGAAAAAACCGCAGAAAAAGAGTGAATTTTGCCGCCCAAAATTTCCAGACTTCTCGCTCAATTATCTAATCACTATCAGACTGCTAAAAGAGTCTAATATTAGACTGCGTTAAGAAGTCTAACATCAGATTGCGAAAGCGGTATTTTTATGTGGTAAAAACGTTTTTTTTAACCACCGCTTAGGACACATATAAAAGGGTTTTTTTATCCCCTCATTTTTACAGTTACCAAAGCAAATAACAAACAAAAAAAAAAACGATTCTCTCTCGGAGAAACTGAACCGACATCTTCGTTTTCGCTGCCGGAATTCGTCGCTTACATCGTCTCATGTGCCTTTGACGGTAAGATTCTTCTACTCCTCTCTTCGCCGCAAACCGTCACCTTCTCGATGCTGATTTCTAGAACTCAGCGCTGAACTCTTGTCTTTTTTTATTTCCAGATATGGTTTCTCTCTCCTCGCCGTTGTCACCGCTCCTTCAAGTCTTCCATAGAGGGTAAAAGATTCAAATTGAGCAATAATGTTTAGATCTTTGGGTTTGAGTTGTATTAATGTGTTATGTGGATTTTTGGGATTCATCCGATTACTTCATGAATAACCTTCGTAGTTAACTCTGACTATATTTCGTCAGACTGCAAATAGAGTCTGAATTTGAGTAGTCAGACTGGATATGACGTCTGACTTTAAGTTTTCAGACTGCTAATGGAGTCTGGATGTGGTTAATGCAGGTTTTAGACATAATGGCAGAACGTGAATTCCCTCCAAGGATGTTCACAACCGAGTATGAGCCTCAACCAGACAAAA
This sequence comes from Eutrema japonicum, assembly GCA_030161315.1. Classification (NCBI taxonomy): domain Eukaryota; kingdom Viridiplantae; phylum Streptophyta; class Magnoliopsida; order Brassicales; family Brassicaceae; genus Eutrema; species Eutrema japonicum. Next base: position 11,162,500 of record BSQW01000002.1, on the reverse strand, counting down.
GCATATACTACTTCAACGGTAAGAAAGATCTCATGGACGCTCTCCAAGAAGCGCTGGATGATGATGAGTGGGAAGAACTTCAAAACTCAGCCTTTGGGGTTTTTTTGAAGTGGCATGAGCTGAACTTCGTATGGTGTTCAAGGATGGTGCACTACATGCTTACTATGCAACTAGAGGTAGATCAGAAGCATGAGCTTTGGTGTCTTCTTGGCATTCAACAGGTGAGGTTTTCCCTCCATGAGTTTCAACAGATAACCGGACTCAATTGCGACTATGTTGAGAATCTGGAGTACCCGGAGGTTGAGTATACAGCCGATATGAGTGCAATGTGGGAGCTTCTTGGGCTGGATTTCGAGGTAGGGCCAAGTTATTTTCAGTTATTGGACGCTTGCAACAGATGTCGAGGCTGGGAACGGCAAGATAGGATTTGGTTGGGCTACCTAGCCATCTACACGAGCTTCATTGAGGCTCAACACTGGTCAGTTTCCGCAAGGGCTGACATGACTAAGCTACTGCTGTCTCCAGGGGCGTTAGAAGCATACCCATGGGGAAGACTGGCCTCAAAATCTTGGTAGACTCTGTCAAAACATAGGCAAACAAAAAACTCCAAGATGACAAAAACTATCAGGTTAAGGTCTTCACTGAGGTCTTGAACGTATGGGTATTTTACTGACCTTTTTACAAAGGATCAAGGAATCGGAAGAAAGTCGATTTAGAGTTGCGCAAGCAGGTATTTTACTGACTTTTTTCCTTAAAATTCACTTTTGATTGCTCTATGTCAGACTGCAAATTCAGTCTGATAAGTTATCAGACTAATTTTGAAGTCTGAATTTTTCCCAGACTTAATTTGCAGGCTGAAAGTTGTTGCCAGACTGAATTTGCAGTCTGAAATATTGAAGTCAGACCTTTTTTGAAGTCTGAAACTTTGTACCATACGGGATATGCACTACAAGAAAACAGGAGTATTTCCGACAGAAATTCCGACGGCGATAATTCCGTCGGAAATTTCCGACGGTTTATCGATGGATTTCTGACGGACTTCTCATCCGTCGGAAATCCGTCGAAATTTCCGATGGATTTCCGACGACCATAATCCGTCGGACACTTTTCGACAGATTTCCGATGACTTTCCGAGCAATTCTGATGTTGCCGACATTTTGCCGACGGATTTCCGACGACGCCCATCCGTCGGAAATTTCCGACGGATTTCCGACAGATAGTGACTTTGCCGACATGGTTGCCGACATCGATAATATCTACTTTAGAGCCGTCGGAAATGCACAAAATGTTTTTTATAAAAAAGTATCTACGCTTCATTTATAATCACAAAAAAAAAATCTCTCTTATCTAATTCCTTCTGAAAATGTCTTCTTCAAATCCTTATAATTATTTTCGATCATGGATGGACAAGCCTCATCAAATTCCGGACACGGGCCTAGTTACAGAGGAATTCAAAGAAGGTCTACAGGAATTCATGGCATTTGCGGGTATGCAGAAGAAAGAAAAAAAAACCGGTAAAATCTATTGCCCTTGTACCAATTGTGGGAATCGTAGATTTATCGTGATAGATGAAGTATGGTCACACTTGTATTGTCATGGGTTTATGCCGGGTTACAAGATTTGGTATTATCATGGAGAAAATGATACAATGGTGGATAATTATGCTAGTACTAGTGAACATTATATTGGGGATAACACTAGCTTAGAAGAACCCGCAATGGAAGTAAAAAGTACTGTAGGTCATGTTCAGATGGTGAACAATGCATTTCGTGAAAGTATACCATCGGTTGCTGAGTATGGAGATAGAGGAGAAGAACCTAACTTAGAAGCTCGGAGATTCTTTGATATGTTAGACGCTGCTAAACATCTGTTATATGATGGGTGTAGAGGTGAACATTCCCCTTTATCAACTGCAACAAGGATGATGGGTATAAAGACAGATTTCAATTTGAGTGAGGAGTGCGTGGATGCAATCGCTGATTTTGTGAAAGAAATTTTGCCAGAAGATAATCTTGCACTGGCATCATACTATGAGTTACATAAACTTGTTCAAGGTCTAGGATTGCCGTATCAGATGATAGATGTATGCATAGACAACTTTATGCTCTACTGGAGAGAGGACGCAGACCGTAAGACATGCCGTTTTTGTCGCAAACCTCGGTATAAGGAAACAGGTGGAAGAGTGCCAGTGCCATATAAACGGATGTGGTATTTACCATTAATAGAGAGATTGAAGAGGTTATATCAGTCAGAGCGCACAACGGGAGCAATGAGATTGCATGCAGAGCATACAACAGATGGATAAATCGCCCATCCGTCAGACGCAGGAGCATGGAAACATTTTCAATCCATTTATCCCAGCTTTGCGTTTGAGGCGAGGAACGTATACCTTGGATTATGTACCGATGGTTTCAACCCTTTTGGGAAGCACAGCAGAAAATATTCTTTGTGGCCAGTAATTGTAACACCTTACAATTTGCCGCCATATTTGTGCATGCGAAGGGAGTTCTTGTTCCTTAGCATTCTCGTTCCTGGACCAGAGCATCCAAAGAGATCACTTGATGTGTTTTTGCAACCATTGATTTATGAGCTGCGAATGTTATGGGACCAAGGTATTGAAGCGTTTGATGTTTCTTGTCACCAAAATTTCATCATGCGGCCGGTACTTTTGTGGACCATTAGCGATTTTCCAGCATATGGCATGTTATCAGGATGGACAACGCACAGAAGGTTATCGTGCCCGTACTGTCAAGATAACACTGATGCGTTCCAATTGAAGCACGGACGGAAAACGTCTTGGTTTGATTGTCATAGGCGATACCTACCTAGCGATCATCCTTATCGTCGGAGCACCACATTGTTTAGGAAGAACCGGAAAGTATTTGATGGTCCACCTCCTGAGTTAGATGGTGAGTATTTGTTGACTCAGTTCAGAGATTTTGGTGCAGAGAGGACCGTTGATTGTGGTGGTAATGGGCATCACCCTGTTGATGGTTGTGGCAACGTTCATAATTGGCACAAGAGGAGCATTTTCTGGGATTTGCCTTATTGGAAGAACCATCTTTTGAGGCATAATCTGGATGTCATGCACATTGAGAAGAATTTTTTCGACAACATTATGAACACCGTTCTCAATGTCAAAGGGAAGACGAAGGACAATCTGAAGTTTAGATTGGACTTGCCATACATTTTTTCTCGTAGAGCACTACATGTGACAGGGAACGGGAAGCCTCCGGTCCTGGCTTTTCGTTTGGATGAACCTTCAAAGGCCGAGTTTTTTTACTGGATTGCCGAAAGTGTTAGATTCCCGGACGGATACGCGTCTGACCTTCGGAACTGCGTTGATCATGGAGAAGGGAAGTTTACTGGGATGAAGAGTCATGATTGTCATGTGGTGATGCAGCGCCTCCTTCCATTTTCCTTTGCATATCTTCTACCACGTAATGTCCACAAAGCAATTGCAGGTACAATCATGAAATTATTTATTTACTACTTTATACAATATATACTTCATTATTTAATTATTCATTTGTTATCCATATTTTACAGGGATTGGTGCATTTTTCTGAGATATATGTTCTCGTTCTCTTACATCAGACGGTATCCGCAATCTTTGGGCTAATATACATGTAATCCTTTGCAATTTGGAGAATATATTTCCTCCTTCATTCTTTGATGTTATGGAACATCTAACAATTCATCTCCCTCGAGAAGAAGAATTTGACGAATTTGGGAAACCTTCCGATTCATGAGAATCAGATTACTCATCATCGGATTGACAATACGTAGTTTTAATTATAAAATTTGCACCGTAAAATATGTACTTATATTTGAACTAGAATTGTAATGTGTAATATATCAGTTATGTCGAAGTTTTATAAACTTAGACATTTGATTAAGTGTAACAAAAGCAGAAATTAAAAAAAAAATTTATAAGTACATATTTATAGCCGAGAGATTGAGTTTTTAGCCGAGGCAACTGAATCCGTCGGAAATCCGACGGATTCAGTTGCCTCGGCTAAAAACTCAATCCCTCGGCTATAACCCAAACGAGGCATTCAGTTTTAGCCGAGGTAACTGAATCCGTCGGAAATTTCCGACGGATTTTTGATGGATTCAGTTGGTTTTAGCCGAGGTAACTGAATCCGTCGGAAATTTCCGACGGATTTCCGACGGATATATTCAAAAATCTTGTTTAGGGTATAGGGTATAGGTTTTTTTGTGGAAAATGTTTACAAATACTTGTATGATGTATATAAAATAGGTTAACCTTGTATATACATCAAAAAAATGTGTTATATAGAATTTATAAAATTTGATGGAAGTGTTTGTATAAGTTATAGTATAAGATATAGTTTATTTATGTGAAATGATATTTTTTGATGTTGTATAATTTTTTTACTCATGCAAAGCCTTTAATATTGATGAACTTAATATATATATTGAGTGAAACATGTAAATTACATGTCCCTAAATCATACTCCCTCCGTTCCACAAAGATGAATTTTTTAGAGAAAAAAAATTGTTTCACAAAGATAGATTTTTTAGTTTTTCTATGCAACTTTGATCAATTAATGATGATATTTTGAAAAGTTTAAGAATATTAATTAAATTTATTGAGTTACTATTGGTTTAGAGATATGGAAAATTGTTCAGTAACAAAAATTGATGCATTTATGATTAAGTATTAATTATTTTTTTAATATGTGTGAAAACTCTAAAAAATCTATCTTTGTGGAACGGAGGGAGTATAAAAAAACCCTAATCCCTAAACCCCAAATATTCCCTATTTCCGACGGATATGGCAAATATGACACGTGCATGTTGACAGGTCAATCGACAAACATGCAAGGAATATACCTCAATCCGTCGGAAATCCGTCGGAAATTTCCGACGGATATAGATATTTTCGAGACCGCGGGAATATCAACCGCGTAAATGAATTTATTTTTTAAAATCCGACAGACTTCCGACGGACATCGATATATATCGACAAAGCGTAAGTTTTTTTTCCTTATTTCTCTCTTCTGTCTCTCTCTCTTCCGACTCTTCTTCTCCCTCTTCTATCTCTTCCGACTCTTCTTCTCCCTCTTCTCTCTTCTTCTTCCTTACCGAAAATCTTTTTTCTCTTCTTCTTCTTTACAATTTCGGTTTTATTCTTCAATTTCTCAACTCTTCTTCATCAATTCCTCAACTCTCATCTCAAAACCATGTAAGTTTCATCAATTCCTTTAATTTTTTTTTTAGATCTTGTTAGTTTTAGGGAATATATTAGTTAGGTTGTTAGAATTCTATTTATGTGAATTGTTAGGTGGTTAGAATAGAATTTGTTATGTAGAATAATATTAGTGTTAGGGTTTATGTGTTTAGATTGTTGATTTAGAATTGTTAGATCTAGAAAACAAATTTTTGATTTTTTAAAAACGTTTGTATATATTAAAATCGTTTTTAGATCTTGTTTTATTTTCTAAAAATATTTTAAAAACGTTTGTAGATCTTGTTTGAATTTTTAAAAATATTTGTGTATATTAAAATCATTTTTAAAATATTGTTTTAGTAATAAAAACGTTTTGACAATATTTGTATATATTAAAAACGTTTTTGATATATTGTTTAAGTAATAAAAACGTTTTTATAATATTTGTATATATTAAAATTGTTTTTAAATTTTTTTATAGTAATAAATACGTTTTTATAATATTTGTATATATTAAAATCGTTTATAATATTTTTTAACTAATAAAAACGTTTTTAAAATATTTCTATATATTAAAGTTGATGTAAAAAAACATTTTTAATAATAAAAATGTTTTTCAAATATTTGTTTAGTAATAAAATCGTTTTTAATATATTTTTTAGTAATAAAATGTTTTTTAAATATTTGTATATATTAAAACCGTTTTAAAAATATTTTTCCAAATTTTGGAATTTTTTGAAAAATTTGAATTTTTTGGAAAATTTGAATTTTTCGGAAAATTTGATTTTTTCTAAATTTTTTTTCGGAAATTTCAAAAATTTTGGTAACTTTTGAAATTTTTGTTAATTTACTAACGATTTTACTGTTTTCCGCAGGGATCACGACGACGTACTTCAGTTGGGAGGCGGCAACCAAGGACGCCGTTCTCGGTGTACGCCTCCGGGACCAAAGAGCTTGGGAACTCACATCCCGGATTCCCAGCAATCCGCTGCTCGGAGCAACATTCAGATCTAGGAGCTAGTCCGACAGCCTAACCGGGGCCATTGCATCCGACTCGACCCGAAGTTTGAGGACGGGACTTGGTAAGATAATTTTTGTACATTATTTCAGTTTATTTAGATTTTTAAACTTAACATATTTATATCTTTTCATAATGTTTTCAGGTTTAAGCTGTCGACTCAGATCACCAAGGCGATATTACAGATGCTCCACAACATGTTGGACAAACCGTACGAGAAGTATTCGGACATGCCTACCGAGGAGAAAAACGTGTGGCACCGGAATTTCGCGGTAAGTTATTTATTGATTTATTATTTATTTTTAATTTTATTTTGTCAATATTTCTTTTTGAAATATAACATATATTTTTTTTTAAATTGTAGCAAGAGTTCACGTGGGACTCTCATCATACGCGCAAAGTCTTTGACACATTCGACAAGTATGCCGCAAACTCGTACTCGAAGCACATGTACGAGTGGAAGCAGAAGTGGAAGCACAACAAAGACAAGCCGAAGGACTTTGACGACGACGTCTGGAAGGGCTTCTGTGAGTACTGGAGTAGGCCTGCGACGAAAAAGACCTCCGACCAACAGTCGAAGAACCGAAATAGCCAACGAGGCGGGAAAGGGGTCTACATCCACAACGGGGGTGCAAAGACCATCGAATGGGAAGCGATGGAAATGGTAAGTTTAATTTCAATTTTTTATTACTAATTATGTTTTTTATATTTATTTAACTTAACAAATTTTCCCAGGCGAAAGAATCTGGTTCCGAACCCGATTATCTTAAACTCATCGAGCAGAGACACACCAACAAGAAAACTGGTCAAATACAGGACTTGGGGATGCGGGATGTTGTCGAGAAGAGCAAGAAGACGAAGCTGGACCGTGAAGTATCAATATCGCAGCTCACTATCGACGGATCGACGTCCTCGAACTCTTTATCCCGGGAAGAGATAAACCAGATTGTACTTTAGGTAAGTTTTAATTTCATTTCGTTTTCTTTTTATTTTCGTTATTTAATTATTAACGGTTATAATTATTCGCAGCAAACCCGGCAAGTGAAAGGTCGATTCGCTGGGTTAGGCACCCTTCCGACCCATGAATCTTCTTCCTCGCTTCCTCGTTATCCTCCGGAGTACCGGGTAGAAATCGAGAAGCTCACCCAAACGGTGAAAGACCGTGACCAGCAGGTCGAAGAGCTACGGACGGAGCAAGTGTCTACCAACAAGAAGCTCTCCTCGTTGGAGAAGATGATGCAGAAATGTTTCCCGCATATGTTTCGGGATAATAATCCCGACGACGACTCTGGGGACTCTCCAACCGTTTAAATATTTTCTTTTAACGCATTTTTTTGAACAATGTTTTTTAATGTGTAATGAATTTTTTAATTTTGTTCAATGAATTTAAATATTTATTATTTCTATTTTTAATTTATATTTCTAATTTATAAATTTTTAATTTATAAATTTCAAAAAATAAATAATTAAACATAATTCAAAATATAATTTATTTTATATACGTCGCGATTCCGTCGGAAATCCGTCGGAATCAGTTACTGTCGTAAATATGTCGGAACCTATTTCCGACGAAGAAACGACGGACTTCCGAGACAACTTCCGATCAATTATCCGTCGTAACTCCGTCGAAAATAGTTACCGTCGGAAATCCGTCGGAACATATTTCCGACGGATATCCGACGAACTTCCGACAAATTCATCTGATCACTTATCCGTCAGAAATACTGTCGGTAATATATCCGTCGGAATACCATCGGAAATACCTGACGGCCAACCGATGGACTTCCGACGGCATTTCCGATCAAATGTCCGTCGGAAAATCAGTCGGAAAGTACGCCGTCGGTTTTCCGTCGGAAAATTCCGACGGATTTCCGACACTCAAAATCCGTCGGAAAATTCCGACGGCTTCCGACGGAAGTCACATTTCCGACGAACTGTAACCGACAGCTTAAATCCGTCGGAAATACCCCTGTTTTCTTGTAGTGATGCAGTCTGGTAGATTTTATTTATTTTTTACATACTAATATACATTTTGCTCATTGACTTGTACTTGCAGACCCATGTCACCAACTTCGTCATCAAGGAGTTTGAGGACATGTTCCTCCGGTGGGACGATGGTGAGGATGATGAGAAATTTGTGAACATTGTGAAAGCAATGTTGGATGAGTTTGAGAGCCCTTGGAGGTGGAGTTTTAAACACTGGAAGTCAGAAGGTGTGTTCGCCATTGTCAAGAAAGAGGTGCCCCTTATTAAGTCCGAGGTGGTTAAGTCTGAGGGTGGTCTGAAGAACGCCAAGGGAAAGGGTGTTAAAAGGAAGGTTGTTGATGATGATGGTGAGGATGTTGATGATGATAAGAAGCGAGCAAAATCAGGCGGTGATGATGGTGGTGAGGTTGTTTACTTGATCAAGTCGGTGCGTTCTCAGATGAATAAACTTTCTACTCTTGTTACAGAAGGTTTTAAGCAGGTGGTTTAGAAGATGAATGAACTTGAGAAGGAAGTTAGGTTGTTAAGGGGAGAAAAGAGGATGAAATCTGGTGTTGAGAAGTCTGATGGTGGTGTTGAGAAGAAGTCTGATGATGGTGGTAAGGTTGATGATGGTGGTGATAAGAAGTCTGATGGTGGTAAGGTTAAAGATGGTGGTGAGGCTGGAGCGGGGAAACGCTAAAAGTCTCCGCGGAAGAATATTACAGCCAAAAAATTGTTGTGAAGCCTCCTAAAGGACCTGAAAAAGAAGCTTCAGCGGTAGAGGATGCAAAGGAAGCCCTGGCTGAAGACAACCCTGTCCAACCGTCTGAGGCCAAGATTCAGACTGTGGTGGATGTTGGGGTTAGTGTCCCAAAACCTCTACCAAAAAATGTTCAAGAAAGGAGAAGTAGTCGAAGACTTAAGGACAAAGCCGTTGCTTAATATGCAGTATAAGTGTGATAGTTGTCTGTAAAAACCTGAACCAATGTGCAACTAAAAACTGTAAAATCCCTATAAATAACCTAAAACACGAATTGGGGCTTCTTGTAATTATTAAAGACTTCTGGGCACTTTTGCAATTCTTCAAGTCTTGGAAAACTCGAGGGTCGTGTCTTGCTGCGATGGGTATCGATCTATACTAGCCAGTATCGATCGATACCAAGGCTTCATATCGGGTTCTCAGCAACACGAACTTCTGCTTTGCTCCAAATGCTCCAGAAAGCTCCAATATCTCCAATAATGTTTCCAACGTGCTATGACATGTACAAGACTCTAAAAGATTCCAAAATACTATAAAGACTCTATAAAAATGACTTATATCATGGCTTAAATAGGGTAAAAACCATGATATATCATAAATGCGTACTTCCTCATTATCGCCGTCAAACGCAGCTCTGATATAAGATCTTGTTTGCTATCAAAACACTTTCCGAGAAAGATACCGTCGGACCAATTTCTTCCTCGACCAGTAAATCGTTCAGCCACACGCTCCAAATCGTAAGTCTTATTATCTTCATCTTCTTTATCATCTTCATATCCCACTTTCACATACATGCTATAATCTACACCATCATAGTAAGACTCAGCATGTTTCTTGAAAACTTGCTCTGGCCCATCACCACCACCACCAACACCACCATCACTACCACCACCACCACCACCACAAATGGAATCATCTGATACTGAGCCCACATCTTCGTCTTCCCAGTATTTGTCTTCGTCATCTTCATCTTCATCTTTATCTTCATCTTTTACATCGTGATTCCCCGCATCTTGATATGCCAAAACGGATCGGCTCGAGACACAAAGACGGATTAAATGCACACTAGCTAACTCGACCATGCTCCTTACTTGCCTATCATTTGTGACACAAATAGGAGGGCTATCCGAACTGATCTGTTGCAAGAGTGGTTCCGGTAACGGATATGATAACTCCACCAACTCGGTTTTCTTGTCCAGCATATAATCATCTTGTACCATCTCAACAAGTTCACAATATGTAGAACGATCGCCCAAAGTGATAAACCGCCCTTCTTTGAGAGTATCCACCACAAAATGCCAAACATGGTCTCTCACAACACATTCACCAAAATTAACAGGTAGATGCACCATTATCTGTAAAAACAATCATGGAAAAACAACATTAGCGATCTTAATGGAAATATCAGACTTCTTCGCGAAGTCTGATTCTATTAGCTACATTGCCAGAATTATTAAAAAAAAATTATTTAAAAATAATTACCGATCATAAGCATGTAAAACTAACGCAGGAGGAACATATACAACTAACACACATATAAAAAATTTAAAATCAACGAAATTTATCACAAATATACAAAAAAAAAACGGTTTTTAAAAATTTGTCAATCCAGACTGCCACAGAAGTCTGACAAACAGTACGTCATACCTCTATGGCAGTCTGAAAAAGAGGGTATTTTTGCAATTAGAATGTTACAAAGCAGACTGCGGATGCCGTCTGACAAAAATTTATCAAAGCAGACTTCTATCGCAGTCTGAGAAAAAGGGTATTTCTGCAATTGACAAAAATTTTGACTTTTTTTTCAGACTTTACGGAGAAGTCTGACGTTTGTCAAACTTCTCATGCAGTCTGAAAAAATTATGGGGTAGTTTTGCAATTGACCGAAGTTTGACTTTCGTTCCCAGACTTCCAGGGCAGTCTGAAGAAATCTTTCAGACTGCGATAGAAGTCTGACAGAAATTGGTGTATTTTTTACGTTGACCAAAATCTTCGATATCATACTTCTTTAGCAGTCTGAAATATTTCATCATTTTCAGACTGCCATAGAAGTCTGAAAAATTTTGCTTCCTATTCAGACTGCCAAAGAAGTCTGATACTTTTTCCCCCATTTTGGTCAACTTTTGAAAAAATTCGGTCAATTACTACCAATACCCTGTTTTTTCAGACTTCTGATTCCGTTTGAAAAAGCAGTCAACTTCCGGTCAAAGTCGGTCATTTTTCCTTCATACTGGATATGAAGTCTGAATAAAAAGTCAAGTTTTTGGTTAATTGCAAAACTACCCTATGTCTCGATTAGAGAATTTTTCTTGATTTTTTTGTTTTCAAAGCAAATTACCAGACTTCAATTTTAATCTGAGTATTTAAAAGTCAATTGCAAAACTACCCTCTCGTTGACCATGTGGGTTTCATCAAACTTCTAAAGCAGTCTGAGTATACAACCCAGATCTGAAAATCGACGATATGCAAAAATTCGTACCTATATCCGTTTAGAGTTTGTTTTCACCCTCGTCGAGCTATCATAACGTCTAATAACACAGAAATCCCGCAAGCCCAGTCGTGTTTTGCCGTTTTTATGCCATAAACATAATTTTGGTAAGTTTGAATCAGAAAATTGAGGGGAAATGGGAGAAATCGGAGAGGAGAACTCGCGAAAAGAAAGTTCGAGCTCTATTATTGGGCTTTAATGGCGAATAAAATGGGTTAGTTACTGCATTAACTCGTCGACGATGGTGGTTGTCGTGGAGGTTGAGAATTGATGGCAATGACATTTTCGTAATTAAGTTAGATTTGAATATTTTTTTGTCTTTTGAAAAAAACGTTAGACTCTAACAGCAGTTTGAGGAATGGCATTTGCGTGAATACCCAGATTCTTAAAGGGTAATTCGTGGGATTCTGAAAAAGAGGAGAGGAATGGGGAACTTTTAGCTTTGACTTCAAATTGTAGGGTATTTTTGCAAAAATGCCTTATATTAAATACTTTTAAAAAACTGTTTTCATATATAATTTAATCTTATCGTTTAGAAATATTATGAATTATGATATACTATACATAAAGCAAACAGTGAACTCTTTGTTCACTTTTTTTTTTGCAGCGTAAATATGATATGGAAGTGACTTTGCATTGGTGTGTGAAAAAAATTAGAACAATAAAATGTAGTGCCTATTTCCTATTTACCATCTTTATTTTTAATTTTTAAATTTGTTAAGAGTTTCATGATTATGTGTTACTGTCATTGTTGTTATATTTTCCCATTGTTTTTTGTTTTTGAAACAAATTTCTTATTATAATTACAAACTATATTTTTACAACTTCGAATCCACAAGGATTTACGTTAAGAAATACACTTTTACAACGAAATAAATATTAGTAGTCGCTTTCCACCTTATTTGTCGCATCATAAACCATCAGATCATCTTCCGCTTGATCTAAAAATTGGATTTAGTTGAGGGAAGATACTACCTCATCATCTATTATATAAAAGAGGGGAAACGATCTATTTCCCCACGAACGATGTCATATCCTTCCAAATGTCCACCGAACTATGCCCTCTGTATATCTCCCCACAAAAAGAAAGTTAAATACCTAAATCCCCCGGAAAAAAAGTTTGAGGCTTAAATCCCACAGAAAAAAGCTCAAAACTATAATCCCATAGAACTCGGTTTAAAATAGTTTACTATTTTTTAATAATGGTTAACCATCTAAAACCCGACTCTTAACCGATTACGACCCGATTAAGATTATTAAACCACATATTAGACCCGAAACACAAATTAACCTATACTCGACAAAACCTAAAAAAATTGGAAAATTGTTCGTTAGCTACACGAACTATACGAGAACGCATGACTACACATCCAGACTAAAACAATGTGTTAAACACTATATCATCTATTGATATAGTATAGACACACATCCGAACTAACATGAGTCATGTGCCTAACACTATGCACATCACTTTCTTTCTTTTTCACGTGTACTGGTCGACTGACTCCTGCGTTGACCCGCGTTGACTTATTATTATTATTTTCTTCAACGAAAATTCCTACTTCTCTGGTCAAATCTCAAATTCCTTCAAAACCATAGATTCTCTTCAAGGACTTGATCTTAGCAACAACAAATTCTCCGACTCTTTCTCTCTAGTCACAATCAACATCCTAAATCTCGTTCACCTCGTTCTTCGGGTCAACTATTTCACAAGCTCGATTCCAGAAATCTCGATTGAAATCAAAATACACATCCGCCACTAGAGCTTGCCGTGGAGATCAAGATCCTTTAGATCTACATGGCCACGTTCTCTGCTTCATCTTCTGCGGCAAAGAAGACCACCATCGATTTCAAGAGGGGCAAGCGAAATGTTTCGTTTTCAATGAGGGTCCAAAGCAAAATTTTTGATAAAGCTCCGATCAATTCTCACCAGAAACAGCTACCGCATCAGCACCACCACCACCAGTTCCACAATATATCTCAAACGGTTTTCCAAAGATCAGATCATTACTTATACGCAAAAAATAAATAAGAGTTCAGTGGTTTGCTCTCAAGACCCAAGCTTCGACTCTGTCGTCTAAAACGAGCACGCTTCCTGTGAAACACACTGGCGCTGTATAAGCTACGGCAAAGCATGAATGTAGATGCGGTGGGTATGGTGGTGGTTAAGAAATGCCTCGCTGATGGAAATAAAAAAAAAATAGGAAGAAGAGGAGGACGAGTACATCTTTAGTGAAGAGATTTCAGATCGATTCGTCCAAGAAATTCGTGTAGATTTTAGGAAAAATTAAACCAGAAAGTTTCTGGGACGGAGAGAAAGAGAAGAAGAGAGTTCGAGAGATAATTGTGAGTGACGGGAATGGCTCATGGCGGTTCGCTTGGATTGAATTTTCTTAATTCGCCTATCACCTAAATTAGCAAACGATTTTGGGAATTTTGTAAACCCTAACAACCCACTATTTTGATGTTCATCAATACTCAGAAATTAAATGAATGGAAGAATTGAATTCAATGAAATTGAGAGAACCTACCGAATCAAAATCCTATATGTAAATCAGAATTGACGAGGAAGAAGAAGCTGAAGAGGTCACCGTTTAACATAGATACACATCCGAACTAACATGCGTCATGTGCCCAACACCATGACCATCACTTTCTTTGCTTTTCCGGTGTACTAGTCAACGGATTCCAGCGCTGACCCGCATTAACTCATTAAATTCGACCCAAATTAAATAAAAACTTATAAATGAAAACATAAAAACATAAAAAATATAGAGTTGTGGTGTTAGTTAGAATAAGAATTATTATAAAGTCATATTTAGAATAAGAAGGATTGAAAGTTTAGGGTTTAGGGTATAGATTTAAAATGGTTGCAAAATAGTCGCATTTTTGCGATTATTTTGTGACCATTTTACGACTGTTTTATGAAAATTTTAGAAATATTCGAAGACTTTTGTAAAATATTGGGCGGCAATTTTTTGCCTGTCATATTTTTCGTTTGGGACCGATTTGCGACTATTTGTTTAGTTAATTACTTTACATTTCTTTCTTTGTCGATATTTTTCCCTTTTCCAAAACCTTCTCCTCTTTCTCAGTCTCGATATTCTTCTTTTCTTCTTCTCCACTTCGCCTCCTTCCTTCTCTTCTTTCCTCCTCCTCATCTTCTTCTCTAATCGCCGGCAATGGAGAGCTTCGCACTTCACTCTCTCTCCACCACTACCACTTCCGCCTTTTTTGTAACATTCCGAATCCAAAGACGAGGCCCATTTAAAATTTTCGGGATCAAAGGCCCAAATCGTTGTGAAAGCCCAAAGGCGGAACCGTAAAAACCCTCACGGTCCCTTAGAGCCCAAACACATGTATGTACAATTGTAAGCATCTCCCTCTCCAAATCATAATCCTAGCCGCAAGCTCCTGGGAGAGAGATAGAGGAGGCATAGCCGTGTAAGAGAGAGAAGGAGATCGAGAGGGAAAGGGAGGAGGGAGATCTGCCGCCACCATCGTTGGAGCTTCCAGTCGCTGCCGTCATCACTGTTGTTCGACGCCGAACTCCTCGCGTCGCCGCACCACCGGAGCCACCGAAGAACCATGTCGTCGTTGTCATCATTGCCATCGTCCTCTCTTTCCATCACCGTCACCGAATAGTACCACCGTGAGGTAACCGCTGAGAACCCGAACCTCCGAGATGTCGTGATGTGGTGTTAACGTGATTTTGCAAATTGGAATCGGAGTTTGATCTAGTCGGTTAAGCTTGGATTTGGAGTTGCGGTTAATTGAATTGGTTAATTGAGATTGCGGCTTAATTGGTTTGCAATTGGAATCGATTGGTTTGAGACTTGGTTAAATGGCGTGGGCTTGTCAACGTTGGATTGTTAATGTGCAATTGAAGTAATTGGATTGGTTTAATTGAAATAAAATCGATTTAGTTAATCTGACTTGTGAGTGGATTTGGAGTTTGGCCGAGCTGGACTTTGAGTGGATTTGGAACTGGATTGCGTCTGGTTTAGTTTAGTCAATTTGGAACTTGGCTTAATTGGACCGGTTTAATTGGGAATTGATTTGGTCTAACTTTTGGGAATGGACGTTGGTTTGGAGATTCGTTACTGTTGCAAGTGAAATTGGTTTAAATTGATTAATTATTATGGAGTTGGGTTGAATTAGGATTGGTTTAGTATAGTTAATTAATTGTGAGATCGGTTGAACTAAACCAATTTAATTTCTAAACAGGTGTTGTTGTGTATCTGTTGTAGACCAAAATAGAATTTGACCAGAACCGTATTTTTCCGAGTGAGAATCCTCAGCTTCCTAGACTTGCTCTTCTTCTTCAAGTGGCTAAGGTGAGGGAGTGTGACTTGTGGATTCATAATGCATAGTTGTGTCCTCCCGTTTTATGCCTTGTGTAGAGTAAGACTGATTCTTTGTAGGTCTGTGTGGCTATCTGAACGACTTATTCAACCTCACCTCCCGTAAACAACCAAGAAGGGGAGGATCAAAGACGTATGTACTGGACCATTGAGTAACCGCTCTGTAAGACTACTGAACGACTAGTCCTAGAAATCTCAAAGAGAACCCACAAGAAAAAAGAAGGGCTGATCTGAGAATTGCTTTCAGGAGCTTCTATTAGCGAAGCATCGATCAGTCCCGGGGTTTGGTCAAGTTGTGATGGGATTCAGACGACCCTTGGAATGCTTTTCTATTTTCATTCAATTTATCCCCTTGTGCCAACCCTTTTCTCGTCTAATAAAGAAAGGAGTCCCGGGCCCTACTTCTACTGAATTCTTTGGATATGTTAATGTGTTAGATAAAATTCTGAAATGTGAGAAATTGAAAGAATTAGTATCTCAAGAATATAAGTTATAAATTGATAATTTATCGTGTATTCTTTGTTGTGTGAGATGCGTGCTATTGTGTGTTAAATAAATTATTGAATGCGGAAAAATGTTAGTACAAACGCAGTAAAGCCGCGGTAGGTCCTGCAAAGAAGGTTGCTCCCATGGCGTCAGTCGTTGAGACCCGTCCGGCTGAGCATGGCAAAGCACTTCTTTGTTGTTATGTGAGGGGGCTGACGAGCCCGACAAAAAGAAAGTGTTGGAAGAAGTGTTTCGGCACGAGGAATCCCGTAAGCACTAAGAAAGAAAGTGTTGGAAGAAGTGTTTCGGCACGAGGAATCCCGTAAGCACTAAGAAAGAAAGTGTTGGAAGAAGTGATTCGGCACGAGGAATCCCGTAAGCACTAAAAAAGAAAGTGTTGGAAGAAGTTCTTCGGCACGAAGGATCCCGTAAGCACTAGGGATGGCGTGTGTTGACACATGTTATCCTGGTCCGCGCTAAGGTGGAGATGTTGTGGGAAGTAGTTCCACATGTGTTTTGTTTACTATGCTTGTGTGCGTCGTAAGTCGTAGGAGCATTGTTGTGTACGTTAATACATGTAATTGAAGAATGTGGATTTGCAAGCTTCTTTTCTATGTCTATACTTGCCATGTTTTTGGATGACTTGGTTATGTCTTATGAGTCAAGTGGGCAAGAAGGATCACCCTCACTGAGTGACTTTGTTGTTCACCCCCTCCCCTTTTTCCTTTTTCAGTGTTGCAGGTGTGTTAAGACAAGTGTTTAAATTCAAATGAGTTGGCGGGAATTTTGGTTACAAATCGTTTTTGGTCAGGCCAGAAGGTCAACACGCTGACTTAGCCTGTGTGGCGGGTCGGGTGTTACAATTTGGTATCAAAGCCCTAGGTTATGTCAAACCGGTGTCAACCCGGGAGACAGTCCTGAGGAAAAGTTTCTAAAGTCTTAACAAGTGGTTTGAGAACGTTTTACGAGCTCAGCAAAGTCTTTAAAAAGGATTTCAAAAACGTCAACTAAATTTGAATGAGATTTTTTTTGTCTTTTAGATAAGTGGTTTGAGTCGAATTTGTTACCTGCAGAGCGAAAATTATCATAGGAGGTATGCGTTTACCGAGAAGCGATAGTTTGGACTAATCGAGATTGGCCACCAGGTACTGTGCCCATGTATGTCAGGGAGTAAGAGATGTTGTAGCCGCAAGTGTCTAACCCAGAGCACTGCAGCGTAAGAGAGGCAGACTAGAAAGAACCCACCGGAGGAAACCACTAGTAGTTCACAACAGAGAGGTGTTGAGGTTCCCGGAATTGAGAAGTCTTATGGAATGGAACAAAAAGATAACTCAATCTCATAGTACTGTCAGGAGTTCGAGCAGTGGTCAACATTCTGAAAAGTCTAAGTGACAGAAAGGGGATAGCGCGAGTACTCAAAGGAGGATTGAGTTCGAAGCTGCAAGTTGGACTTCGTGATCACTTTGGGAAGTGAATTTTATGACGGTTGACAATGTGGTTAACTATGCTAGCCAAATGGAGGAGCAGCTCAGGCAAGAGAGACTTCATAGAGGGCCATCGCCTTTTCATATAGCAGTGATGAATCTGAACCGTTTGGAAACCCATGATTTGACCTAGAATATACCATGTGGGACCCTCGTGGCTAGAGTTGTTTTCGGTTCCTAGTAGGGAGTGGGACAAGGTGTTGAATAATGTTTTAAGGGGTTTTGATGATTTGGTGTTTGGTAAGTTGTTGCCTTGATGTTTTGGCTTCCGGTATTCTGAACTAGTTGTCCTAATCCATATTAATTTAAATTGATCCTTTGATTTTTAAACCCGAGTAAGAAATTCTTGCGAGCTATGTGGAAACCCTAAGAGCTGTCGTGTTCTACAATTAAAAGAATCTTCCGAGTTTTCATGTGACCCTGAGTAACCATCCTTGTGGGGAAAGTAAGAGTTAAAAATAAGAAATCTCATCGTTTCAAGTTAGAACCGCGAAGATCATTTTAGACAGGGGAATATGGAATTGGGACGGAAACCCACTCGTTCTTGTTAAAGTTGTTTTCGAGAAACCTCAAGAGCTGAAAGAACGTTCATCGAAGTTAAACCCTAGCTGAGACGCAAGAAACCCCAGAGATTGCAGAGACTGTCCAATTTTTACACTAAGTCTGGAAACAATTGTGAATAAGGGATTTGTGAGACCATTTCCTAATAAACCAGAAAGAATTGGGACGTGTCTATATATCAATGGAGAGATACCATTATGAGGAGTTAGCTGGCGTAAACAGACAGTTGATCATAGTTATGAACCACCGGGTAATTGACCCGCCAGTTAGACGGAGTCTTTGAAGACTTGTAGTAGTTCGATAAACAAATTAAAAATCAACGTTTTCACAAAACTTCAGGGTGTCATTTGGAGATTTAAACAGAAACCGATCAAGCTGAAAACTGGAGGGAAACTAGATGACACATCAAACTTCAAATCCAACGGTGGGATTTAAATTTCAACAGTCATATCGGAAGTTATTCACGCATTCCCAAATGTATGGTATGATGTAAGGACAGAGCTAAGGAAATGCTCATTGCAAATCTCACGCCATATAATTCGAGGACGGATTCATTTTTAGTGGGAAAGAATTGTAACATCCCGAATCCAAAGATGAGGCCCATTTAAAATTTTCGGGATCAAAGGCCCAAATCGTTGTGAAAGCCCAAAGGCGGAACCGTAAAAACCCTCACGGTCCCTTAGAGCCCAAACACATGTATGTACAATTGTAAGCATCTCCCTCTCCAAATCATAACCCTAGCCGCAAGCTCCTGGGAGAGATATAGAGGAGACATAGCCGTGTAAGAGAGAGAAGGAGATCGAGAGGGAAAGGGAGGAGGGAGATCTGCCGCCACCATCGTTGGAGCTTCCAGTCGCCGCCGTCATCACTGTTGTTCGACGCCGAACTGCTCGCGTCGCCGCACCACCGAAGAACCATGTCGTCGTTGTCATCATTGCCACCGAAGAGCCACCGAAGAACCATGTCGTCGTTGTCATCATTGCCATCGTCCTCTCTGTCCATCACCGTCACCGAATAGTACCACCGTGAGGTAACCGCTGAGAACCCGAACCTCCGAGATATCGTGATGTGGTGTTAACGTGATTTTGCAAATTGGAATCGGAGTTTGGTCTAGTCGGTTAAGTTTGGATTTGGAGTTTGGATTGTTAATGTGCAATTGAAGTAATTGGATTGGTTTGATTGAAATAAAATCGGTTTAGTTAATCTGACTTGTGAGTGGATTTGGAGTTTGGCCGAGCTGGACTTTGAGTGGATTTGGAACTGGATTGCGTCTGGTTTAGTTTAGTCAATTTGGAACTTGGCTTAATTGGACCGGTTTAATTGGGAATTGATTTGGTCTAAGTTTTGGGAATGGACGTTGGTTTGGAGATTCGTTACTGTTGCAAGTGAAATTGGTTTAAATTGATTAATTATTATGGAGTTGGGTTGAATTAGGATTGGTTTAGTTTAGTTAATTAATTGGGAATTAATTAATTGTGAGATCGGTTGAACTAAACCAATTTCCTAAACCCATAAAATTTGTTATGAAAATTTTAAGCTCCAACTAAAATTTCAAGTTCCAACCAATTTCCTAAACACCGGTTGAATTAATACCAACTAAACCCATAAAATTTCACTCCCATAAATTTCCTGAGCAAATGTGACCAGCAAATTCTTCGTGTTTAATGTATAGAGGATAATAATAAGTCAAGTCCATCTTACAAGAAGGAAATAAAATTAGGAGAAAAAAGAAACACTTTTGCTTAAAAAAAAGGGAAATTATATTATAAGAGTGATATTGGGAACTACATCTGGGCACAATTAGTCATCTTAAACGACACAGTTCCAGAAACTGTATCGTATCCAACAAGGAAGTTCATCTGCGCCAAGTTCCCATAGATTGGGAGTTGGTCATTAGCAGCAAATGCAAAGCAATACAAATCTTCAGACACTGCCACAAACGTATTCACCTTGTCAAGTTTCACATCACCTCCTTTAAAATGAACAATTATGTCTGGAACATCAAAACTCGAGCTCTCGCTGTAACATAGACTCAAAATTCCCATAGGATCTTGCACTCGCTCTGCTTCGATTGTAGAAGCCACTGCAGACTCCAGCTCAGAATAAAACCCGGAGGGCAACAAAGTTAAAGTCGTACCTGAGTCTATAATAATGTTTCCTTCTTCAATTCCAACAATTGAGCCTGGGAACTGAATTTTCTTGTGCCCCACGCTAATGGCTTCTAAGGTTAGGAAATAAAACGTGTATGGATCTTTCTTCACTAAAGGGGTTGACACAACTCCATCACCCGAGATGATGCCGTTTGTTCCAAAGTTGATTTTGCTAGTTAGTCCGGTTTCAGACGTTAAAGGTACCAAACAGTAAGAGAATTTACCGTCTATAGATTCCCCGAGTTGTGAGACCAGTGAGGTAGATCCTCCTCCCAACCCTATGATCCCTGAGGCCATTTCGTTAAAGGTTCCAGCGTTTTCGTGGCCGCATCCAATGATTACGTTACTGAGCGGCACATGGCAGCGATCTGTAGATCCGAGCGTCACGGTCTCAACAGCAATGTCACCTTTCGTGTATGACTTATCACCATATGCAATCGAGTAGGAGCAAGTGTCTTCTTCTGCGGAACAAGAGGACTCTTCTAGGGCATGACATTGGCTTGACGAGCAAGGAACCTTTTTGTATGTGGAAGATTTTTTAGGATCAAAGAATGGAGCCTTCTGTTTGAAACAATCTTGGCAAGGAGTGCACTGAGTCCAAATCAAGTCGCTCCCTGTGTCCGCAATCGCTAGTATAGGGAACGGGGGAGTTCCAATCGATATGTTCATAAGATACTCACCTTGGTTTGACGTGATAACAGATTGTACTGAATTTGGTGAAGAAACATCATTGTTGAATTTTAGTGCAATGTGAGGCGAACGGTGGATTGCATTTCTCATACGTTGTGAAGAGGTTTCGGCAGGATTGTAGGACGGCGATTTGGGAGAATCACGATGGATAAGATCGACGGTGAAGCCATGTTTCGGATGGGCGTTAACGTTTGAAAATAACAAAAAGGAGAAGAGAGTTGCATAAATGAAAGAAGCCATTTTGAAAGCACGTTGTGAAGATATTTGAATGACGTTATTGTAGACTACCTGAATGAGTTTGTTTATTTGTAGTGTTTTAGAATCTGTTGAAATTAAATGCTAAACGTAATTATGGTAAGATATGCAACGAATTAATTAAGGATGTAATGTTCTTTGACTATTGAATTTCTATTATAATTATTAGGCGAACTTGAGATCACCCTTATCATTATTGCGATATTTTGGTCAGATTTACTGTTTTCAAAATTTTGGTACATATTAAATTATTAATTAATATCTTACTATTGTGTCCATGATTCAAAAAAAAATCAGGAGAACAAAGTCATAAAGACAAAATCTCAAAATCTCAAAAAACAGAAAAAGAAGTCAATTTCTAAATTACGAATCTTATCTCATGGACTATTATATTTGGGAGAATTGTAAATTTAGGGCAAAAAATGAGAACTATTGTCCCTTTAGTATTTATTGAAAGATTATTGTCCCCTTAGTATTTATATTAAAGGTAATTCAGTTTTACCCCTTAAAATAATAATAATTAATATTTTAAAAAATCAAAATAAATTTTAAAATAAAAGGGGCATTGATAACAAAAAAAACATGAGTTCAAAATAATTTCTAAAAATAAAACCAAAATTCTACATTCAAAAAAGGAAAAAACGTTTTCAAAAAAGGAAAAAAAAACGATTACACGAAAAATAAGGAAAGAACGATTTAAAAAAGGAAAAAAAAAAATATTTTCTGAAGATTTTCAGTTGTGTTGTCCTAGATTTTCTCTCAGATTTTGTTAACCGCTTGGTATAATCAAGATAAAATGGTAGAACTTCTATTCTATAACAAAGTAGAATATAGAGAAAATGGTAGAACTTCTATTCTACAAAAAGTAGAATATAGAGAAAATAGTAGAATGCGAATTCTACAATTGGTAAAATAAATACAACATTGTAGATAACAGATTCTATAGGGACAGTAGAATGCAAAATAAATAGTAGAATACATATTCTATACTTGGTAGATTTTAGAGCAAATAATAGAAATCAAATTCTACAATTAGTAGAACATGAAAATAAATATTTTAAAAAAATTTCATTTTTCCAAAGATAAATTACACAATATATATTACTTATCTTATATGAATTTTCAAATTTTTTAAAGTAAGTATAAATATTTATTTAGCATTTTTTATATTTAATAAAGAGTATTTTAGTCTAAAAGTGGCAAAACTCAAATAAGTATGAAGGGGACAATAGTTACCATTTTTTGCTCTAAATTTACAATTATCCTTTTATAGTTTAACATCTTCATCTTCAAAGAAAACGGCAAAAAACAACAAAACAAAAATATTTCCTAACAGCAACATTTTTAGTAGTTTTTTTTGTCATCTATCTTTATTTAAATATAAATTAAATCTTATAATGAAAGTACAAAAATAATAAAATACAAATGTTTAGAAAACAATAAAACAATAAAACAAAAGAAACAAATATGATGATGTTTTTCGAAGAAAAGGCTTACTCGTTTTCATTCTCGCATACGATCTGATGCGAACTACATCGTTGGTTATCCACATAACCAATTGAAACACAAAATCATTTTGTTGTATTACATTGACCAATTTCCAAATTAGATCTATAGTTATTCTTTGGTTGAGAATCTAATGTACTGATTCTTCCAAAAGAAATAAAATTTGGGACTGCCAATTTTCAACGATTGTACGAATATCGCCATACAACAAAGAGGATACAACTTCATCGCCGAAACATCGTTCCTTCCATGATGGTTTCCGTTTTCCAGGATCCCATATTCTCCGACCAATGCACCAACATGTTCTTCGACAAGATGGATTGTTGGTTTTGGCAACAATCCAACACATAAACCGATTGAATCGGAAATAAACTCTACATGAGAGAGAGAAAACGGTTACCCGGAACCGACCACGATTGAAGGAATCGAAGATAGACCACTGATAACACCGGTTTTTAACCATTTTTATGGATAACTTTAATATCTTTTGCAGGTTTTTTTAACTCTGTTTTCATTGGTTTTCAAGTGATTTTCATTTTTTAGTGTTTTGAAATACATTTCAGGTAACTTGGGATAAAAGAGTGCATTTCGGAACAAAAGTACGTTTTTGGATAAACACAGACCGTCAGAAGTCTTGCAATTGAAGAAGACCTTCTCACCGTCTGATCATCACCAAATTTGGACACAACAAAGAAGACACAACCAGCTTTCAAATGCAATTGGTTTGGAGACATTCCAATGGTTGGATAATCAAATATACCTGAAGCACCAAAGGCAGATGAAGCTGCGCCGGAGAAAAGTTCACCGCGGCCAGGAGGGCTCGACCCACGGACAACTACTACTTTGCCGCGGCCAGGAAGGTTCGACCCTCGGCCAAACCCCATTTCGCCGCGGCCAGAAGGGCCCGACCCGCGGCCGACTCCCGTTTCGATCCCGAGGACCGTTTTAAGGCCCGAGCTAATCATGTTACTCATTAATTAAGTCCTAAACGTTTCCCGACGAATGGGGAGGCTATATAAGCTCGTTTTAGGTCATTCTAGAGAGAGAACTCGTTTTAGAAGTAGGGAGAGAAGGAGCCATCACCGAGAGAGAGAGGAAGCACAAGGGGATCATCATCGATCTCTATCTGCATCTGTGTTCTTCGATTTTCTACTCCTTTAATTATGTTATACTTTATTACTTTTCTAATGTTTTGCTACAGTATGATTGAGTAGTGGGCATAGGGATCCCAAGGGGCTCTCATGGATCGATTAATTATTAAGATATTGGATTAAGACTTCGATTAGGGTTCTCTGTTCTATCTTTCTTGGTAATGTTTTTGCTTGATTATTCATCTTTGCAATTGAAATTAGGTATTTTTAGAATTACGAAAGTTTTGGATCCATATGCTTGACCTAGGGTAGACGAGCAAAACCGTCACAAGATATGAAAGTATACTTGTGGAGGGATTGTGAGCTTTAACGACTTTTGAGTATAATCATAACTTTTTGCGTGGTCGGAGACGAAAGCTACCGTTCGAGTACTAAAGTTATCGATGTGTAGGGTGTACGAAAGTAGACTACACACAGTGTCCGTGTTCCAAGTTCAAGAATCCAAAGACGATAAAAAGTCGTCTTAAAAATCTTAGTCAATCGCTTATTATAATCGATCATGATCCCTAAGGAGTTCCCGAATGCCTAGTGTTCCGTTTAATTGTTTACAACCTCGTTTATTTTATTCTTTACTTAGACTTTAGTGACACAAAACCAAATCCAAATTATTTATGTTCTAGTTTGATTTAAGTATCTAATTGATTCGTACCAAAACAATAAAATCTATGTGATTCGACCCCTAAGTACTACGACGCACATATGTGCACTTGCAGACATTTAGGATTACAAATATAAAGCCTGAAGCTTAGTTAAAATATGTACGCATCAACCACCGATAAACTTCAACACAAACGATCACTCTTAACCGTACCACGACCATCGGCGTCGCATGAACAAACCACCATGAACGTGTGATGAAACCGGATCGAAGACGAGACATAAATATATATATAAATACATAGAAATATATGGAAAAACAAGGGCATAGTGTCGACACCGGAGATGTGTCGGTCACCGGCCAGAATCACCGTCGGAACGAACGATTTCGTAGAGCAATTATTTTGATCGCCTCTAAGGAAAGAGACGATACGTTCGTGATCAGTTATTTGATAGCTTATTCAAAAAAAATCATGTTTACGGATAGAGCAAAATACTAATGTGAATTGTTGCTTTGGTATCACAATAGACTAGCATAGGCTTATCATGTTGAACTCCCAAAGACTGTAATATGCGCTTCAGCCATATAAGTTAATTCGTCATGAATGCCATTGCGTGGTACTCGACTTCAGCGGAAGAACAACATCAAATGGTTTCTTACTTCTTAGTCTTCCAACTAGTCTCCAAGCTGGATAAAATAACATGTGAGAGATCGTCTAGTAATTGGATAACTTGCACAATTTAAATCGCACATCCCCAAATTCGAAATCATTACCTTCCCATAGTAATATTTCTTAACCCGTATTGCTTTTAAGATACCTTATGACTCGGAGAGCTGATGTCCAATGATCTTCTCTAGGTGTTTGCATGAACTGTGCCAAAATGTGTGTAAAATATTAAATTCGTTTTTGTGACCACTAAGTAGATGAGGCGCCCAATTATTTTACGATATTTCTCTGGATGTGTCAAGAACGGTGAGGTACATAAAGCCAATTGATGGTTCTGTTCAAGAGGAAAAATCGCTGGTTTCGCTCCCAACAATCCAGCCTCCTCAATTATATCACATGCATACTTCCGTTGGCAAATATATATTCCAAAAGAATTTTGTGCAACCCCAATACCTAAAAAATATTTCAAAGTTCCCAAGTCGTTCATGTGAAAGCATGATGACATGTAGTTTTTGAACGCTGTCATAGCTTTTCATGAGGTGCCCTAAATAATCAGATAATCCACATAGATTAACACGTCTAACCAGAGAGAGATTGTTTAAAACCATATGTGAATCAGAGAGAGATTGTTTAAAACCATAGATTAACACCCTGCTCATATGTGAAAAGTGAGTAATCAGAGAGAGATTGTTTAAAACCATACACCTTGGGAGCTGATGTTAGCTTTGCAAACAAGTATCTCGGTGCTTGCTTTACATTGTATAAATATTTGTGCAACCGACAAACTTTGTTAGGATCCATCGCATGAAATCTCGGTGAAATCTTCATATAAACTTCATCACCTATATCTCCATGTAAAAAAGCATTATGTATATCCATTTGATGTACATCCCACCCTTTACCAGCATCGACTTGAAGGAATGATCAAAGCGTACACATTTTTTGCTACCAGAGCAAATATTTCGTCAAAGTCTTCTCCTTCAATATGTTGATTTCCAAGAACTACTAGTCTGGCTGTAACGTTCTAGTGAACTGTGCGATCTGTATTTTAATTTATAGATCCATTTGCACCCGATACCTTTATTTCCCTTCAGCAAATTTGTGATGTCCCAAGTTTTATTGACGCCTAAACACCAATTTCTATTCGAAAAATTGTCAAACAAATCCTCAACCCGCACATTTCGGCCATTTCGGCCAATAAAAGCACCAATTTTTTCATGAAACAAAAAATGTTCAACTTTTATTCATTAAGCCGTTTAATCTCTAATTTTTCTTGACCAAGCCGTTTTAATCCCAACGTTAGTCAACAATTATAGTTGACTAAAGATAGGACTAAAACGGTTTTGTCAATAAATATTGAGGATTTTAGGGTAAATGAAACGTTGAAAAACAATTTCCCCAAAACATTTGTTTTCATAAAATTTTATATTAAATTGGATAAAATGGTTATAACATTAAGTAAGATGTAGAATAGAAAAAAACGATTGTAAATAAAAAAAACATATTAAAAAAAAATCAAAGTCTTTCGTTTTGAGAATAAAATGGAGATATAAAAATATGAAATCAAATTTTAATATTTCAACTAAATTTTTTAAAAAAGATTTTTTTAAAATTAAAAGAGAAATTCATACAATTAGTTAAGAAAATTGTAAATTTTTTAAATAAAATCAACTCACAATTGTTTTTTTTTGTTTTTGATGAAATGTGAAATTTATTGATATGTAAAGAGCAAAAATATTTACAAGGAAATTAATAAAATACTGGCAAGACAAAACAGCTAAAAATTGCTACAAATCCCCCCCATGAAACCAGCTATCCAGAAACGTTTGTTAAAAGAGAAAGTATTAGACTTGTGGAGCTAAGCGAAGGTGTGTCGTAGTTGCAAACCACCTCTGCATCAGGTCGTATAGTCCGGGCTTTGCATAATAATCCAGAGAAG
Source organism: Eutrema japonicum (assembly GCA_030161315.1). Lineage (NCBI taxonomy): Eukaryota > Viridiplantae > Streptophyta > Magnoliopsida > Brassicales > Brassicaceae > Eutrema > Eutrema japonicum. The sequence goes on along the minus strand of BSQW01000002.1, from coordinate 11,135,221 downwards.
TAATACGATTTCGAATGAGCTTGTCAATAGATCGAGCAAGTAGGGGGAATGGATTGATATCCAGATTGGTGTATTCTTGAGTTTTGTTCTTTCCATAACGAGTAGATGGCCACCTCGAAAACCAGACAGATCAGAATAGTATTGAGTCAATCTCCTGAGAAAGTGATGATGCTTTGTAAGGTTATCTCCCAATCTGGATCCTGACTTTGGTTGAGAAGATTTCCTGCTATGTCAGACCAAACTGTGAAGGAAAAAGGGCAGGCAAAAAATAGGTGGTCGCGTGACTCGTTTAGCTCGCCACATAGCACGCATGCTTGGTGATCACCCCAACAACGCATACGATCACCTGTGGATAATCTATTTCTCATTGCCAGTCACGTTACAAAACCACAACGAGGGATCCCATAATTAAACCACACAGCTTGACTCCATTGGACAGCAATGTTAGACTCCCGAAGTTGATTCCACGTGTGGAAGGAAGGAAATTTAGCATTAAAATCATCTTTCTGCCGTCTCCATAAGTATCAATCTGGTCCATGTTCTGCGTGAGGCAGTGGCTGCGCACGGATCAGTTCAAACAGAGGATAAAGATGGCGTACTCTCGTGCGGCGGAGCTTCCACCCGTTTGGCCCACCTGCCTCAAAAACAGTTGCGTTGATCGGAATCTCGAGAATACGCGGTCCACCCAGCCCTGTGATATCAATTATTCTTTCCATCGGTAGCCACTGATCATGCCAAAAGGATAATAATGTACCATTACCAACTTCTGCCCTGATGAAAGGAGCCACAAGAGGTCGAACTTTTAGAATTTTCCTCCATATCCAAGACCCAACGTTTTTGTCTCTTGCCGTCCAAAAGTTTGAGGTCCTCATAAGGTTATGCTTTGTCCAGGCAACCCAGAGCGATCCCGACAGAGTAAATAAACGCCATATGAGACGGATCTTATCGATGAGAGGTGCATAGTCGTGTGAAGTCATGTTCTTTGTAGTGAGAGGGAGTCTGAGGTAGCGAATGGGAAGAGTGTCTATAGGGATACCGAGGTATGAAGCTGCATTGAGGAGATCCTGACTGTCTCTCCCGCCCACAAATAAAGCTGATTTGGCAGCGTTGATGTGAAGGCCAGATATGCGTGAAAGTTCTTCAAATACCTCAAACGTTGCCTTAAGAGAAGATGAAGAGCCATCCGTAAAGACCAAGATATCGTCAGCAAAACACATATGTGAAACTCAAACTTGCGTACAACGTGGATGGCTGACAATACGACCACTTTCCACTGCCCGGTTTAACAATCGTGAGCAAATGTTCTGAACCATGACGAACAGGATCGGAGACAGAGAGCAACCTTGACGAATACCTCGACAGCTCGTGAAAAAGCCTTCCAATTCGCCATTGACTGCCACAAAGAACGAGGTTGTACGTCGACCTACACAAGTAAATCCTATGGGTGAAGATATCCGGGAAATTGAGAGCACAAAAAATTTCCACAATTATGGACCATTCAACCGTATCGAAAGCTTTCGAGATGTCAAGTTTGATGGCACAACGAGGCGCAATAGAGACCTTGTGGTTGTCGTTCACAAGCTCAGTGGCCAACAATACATTTTCAAGTAGGAGACGACCTTTTACGAACGCACTTTGGTTTGGCTCTATAAAATCCGGAAGTGTATGCTTAAGCCGGTTTGCTAGGATCTTTGAAATAACTTTATACAACATGTTTCAACAAGCTATGGGACGGTAGTCTTTCATGGAGAGGGTTGTGCTGTCCAATCGTTTCAGAATGAGAGCTAGGAGAGTGGCGCTTACTGCTTTCGGCATAAACCCGTAAAGAAAAAATGACTGGACCGCCACAATGAAATCATGCCTGATAATGTTCCACGCACCAATATATAATTTCTTCGTAAACCCATCGGGTCCCGGAGCTTTACCTGAGGGCATCGAGAATAGAGCCTTGCGAATTTCCTCACTTGTGACTGGTGAGACTAGAAGAGCACAACTTTCGTCAGAGCAGCGATATTCGAAAAGATCAGATAGATATTCTAGTGAGATTGACTGGAAATCGGCAGGCCTGTGCTGTAGAAAGCTCCTGAAATAATTTGCCGCCTCAGCTTTGATGTCCCCAGGTTGTGTTACCACATCACCAGATTCCCTTACTAACCGTCGAATAGAGTTTTACGATGCCCGAGCTTGAGCCACCTGGTGGTAAAAAGAATTGTTTTGATCCCCACAATGTAACCATTGAACACGAGACTTCTGCATGAAAAACTGCTCCTCCATAGTAGCCAGTTTTTGCCAATGTTCAGATGCTATAGATACAGCAGCTAGATTTTCCGTTGATGGATCCGAGAGAGCTCTGTTTTGGAGAGAGCAGAGCAGGGCGTAAGCTTCAGATGTTTTGCGAGGGAGATCGCCAAATCTGGTATGTTTAGTTCCCGTAATGGGTACTTTAGTGATTTGAGTTTCTTGTGAAAGAGGGATAGCGCAACGCGTGAGTGATAGAGAGAAGCCGACTCCGACCATGTATGCGCTACTGTAGAAAGAAACAGAGGATGACTCACTAGGAAGTTGAAGAATCGAAATGGCTTTCGGTGTTCCGTGTTGATGCTAGACAGATGTACCAGACAACGCAAGTGATCCGAGATTCCACCAGCTTCGAATATGGTGTGAGAGTTGGAAAATATGCTTAACCAATCTGAGTTTATGAGTGCTCGATCAAGCTTCTTTCCAATGGAATTTATGTCTTGCCAATGAAAATGTTGGTAAATTGGCTTAACTCACAATTGTTTTGCGAAAGATAACCTGAATATGATCAATTTTGTATTGGTAAAATTTGTGGAAAATTAACTCACAATTGTTTTGTAAATAGTCATAAATTTTTCAAATATTTTCATTGTGTGCTCTAGCAATTTTCATTTTCATTATTTTTCAAAGCAAAATTTATATAGGTTTTCAATTATATTATTAAATAGTTAGTAAATATGCCAATAATTTTAGTAATTATTTACAAATCAATAAATAATTATATTTGGGTAATGTTTCGCAGAAATTAATTTTATTATCGAAAATTCACATAATTTTATGAATTTCTCTTTTAATTAAAAAAAAATTAAATAGATTTCAGGTGAAAATAAAATGGTAGTTTCATCTTTTGATCCTATTTTTGTTTTCAAAACCAACAAATTATATATATTTGTTTTTGAATATTTGTTCATCCACAATCGTTTTTACTACTCTACCATCTTACTTAATGCTAGCTATAATTATTTTAACTACTGTTATCCAAGAGTTTGAAAAATTAACTACTTAGGTAAAAAATAATTACCAAAAAAAATCTCCAACTTTTTATTTACCAAAAGAAACCCCTAATTTTATATTCACCAAAAAAATCTCGGTGCTTTTTTTCTACTCGTCCATTTAATTGAGGGGTCCCAACACATGAAACCTCATGTAAAATTCCCTGACTTGAAAAAAAATCGATCAAACAAATAAATCCTAACTCGTTATTTTTTACAATATGGACTCTTTTTGAAATTGTTGAACAATCATGGCTATGAAATTCTGTAAGTGTTGTGGAGCTTCTGTTTTATTATTCAACAAGTAGATCCAAACCCCTCAGGAGAAGTTGTCTACTATCGTAAGAAAATAGCTTGAACCCGAATGTGACGGTGTTCGATAAAGTCCATAAAGATCGCAATGTATGATTTCAAAAATCCTCATTGTTTAAACTAAGTGGAAAATAAGTTTTGTCTGCTTGGCGCGGAGACATACATCACATGCCTTATTCAAAATATTCAAAGAAACCGAAGATGACAAATCTGGTAAAGAACTCTAGCATATGGATATCCCATCTGATTGTGCCACAACTCATACAGATCTTCTTTCCTTGTTGTGACTGACGCTGCGATCTCCATACTGCTAAAATATAGGTTCCACCTTGTCTTTTACCCGTCCCAATCATTGTTCTAGTATTGCGGTCTTGAACAATAGGAAATTGCTTTGCTAATTGCACTATGCAATTGTTCTCATCCATTAACTGTCCCAAGGAGATCCGATCAGACAACATTTCTTCCATGAAAAAAATACATATTTCAATACAAGACTAGAGCCAAGATACACTGTTCCTTCTTTAACTGAAACCCAAGACTATAGGCAAGTAGACTTATTCTCTCAAACATGTAGTATGGAGTAATAGCTTCGATTTGTTTTCTAGAGAGAAAATCTTTAAAACTTTAGAACATTGGTGGTATTTTTTCACAACTTCTTTACCCTTAAATCTGTACAAAAATAACGAGCCTTGGTTGGAACAAAACGGAAATCAAAACCAAAGAGTGATAAGTAGGTTTTCGTTTCATTAGGTATGAGAAAAAAAGTTTTCAGCTTTGCTACGTTTGTTCTCAGAACTCTTTTTCATAGAGAAGATAAATATAAAAAAAACAATTCTCCAGCTTTGATAAATATAAAAAAAACTTTTCTGTGAAAATCCCCGAAAGACATACAGGTCTTCTCTGTTTTTTTTAGATACTTTTCTGTAAAAAAAACAGAGAAGAACCCTTAGATGATAAATATATAAAAAAACAATTCTCCAGCTTTTTTGGTTTTTTGGGGGATCGTATCGTTAAGTTCTTATGTTTAGGCCTTGATGCGTTGTATTTCTCCGTTTTTGTTCTTTATCTTCTTCGAACTTTGTTTGCTCTGTTATGGAGTTTCAATTTTAGTAATAATAAACTCAATGATTAAAAAAAAAGAGAGAGCTTTTTTCTTTTTTGTTTGGTTGTGTGATATTTGCACCCTATATCTTCATCTAAATGTCGCGTACATTTTGGTATTATCGCTAAAAACAATATAGTCTTCTCGCTTTTCTATTAAAACTAGATTAGGATCTGCGTGATACTTAAATTATATATATATATTCTGGAATTGATAATCGGCGTAATTATGACCCGTTTGAGCCTGACAGACATGCCTTTTCAAGGTCCGAAATTCACTTGATCAAACAAAAGGCCTTCCGCACCAACTGCAAAAACTTAGACAGCAGTCTAGTGAACGACAAGTGGTTGTTAACTTTTCAGTCTAGCCACTGCACCTTTGAGCCACCTGAGTTTTCTGACCACCTGTCACATAAAGCTGCCTACCTCGCCACCTGCTTTTGGAATGCGATCCTTCAAGTTTTTAAACTTTCTGTCTAAGTTGCCTCAGTTCATAGAGGTTGTGAAGGCTGAGTGGGAAGCGACAGAGCTGTTAACTCTCAATCTGAAGGACTTGGGTGTAAAGTTGAAGTCTCTTAAGAGGCCTTTAAAAACGCTTTGTAAGGAAAAATACAGCGGGATCCAAAAGAGAGTTTATGAAGCTAATCTATTGCTTAAGAATTTACAGCTACAATCTTTGAATGATCCATCCCCATCGTCTCTCCTGCTTGAGCAAGGGGCTAGAGATTCTTGGGTGCTTCTGCGATTAGCTGAGGAAAGCTTCTTTCGGCAGAGATCTAGAATCAAATGGCTAGAGGAAGGTGATTTCAACACAAGATTTTTTTCATTTAATCACTAGAATGAGAAACGCAGTTAACGCAATCAAGTATATGTGTAAGGGTGATGGGTCAAAAACTAACTCTCTCAAGGAGGTTCATCTAATGGCTCAAGCGTACTATGCATGCATTTTTGTACGGTGAAAGGTGACTATTGCCCGTTCCTTTGGGAATTTCTAGAGAGAGTGTTAACAAAGAAATGTTCTCCGGTGCAGCAAGAGATTCTCTCTGCCCCAATCCTACATGACAGCATCAAATCTTCTTTGTTCAAAATGCCGTTGAATAAGACCCCGGGTCCTGATGGGTTTCCAGTGGAGTTTTTCATAACTACTTGGGAGTTAATTGGTCCTGAGATGATAGCACCAGTGCATAATTTTTTCCAAACAGCGTTTATGCCTACTTCCATGAATGCTACATCGCTAGTACTAATTCCTAAAAGGAATGGTGCAGATGAGTTAAAGGATTTTAGGCCAATCTCTTGTCTGAATACAAGTTATAAGTTGGTCTCGAAGTTGCTCTCAGACAGATTGAAGATGGTTTTACCCATGGTAGTCGAACCTAATCAAACAACTTTCATCAAGGATAGGCTCCTCCTAGAAAATGTTCTTCTTGCTGCTGAGGTAATCCATGGTTACCATAAACCTTTGCAGTCGCCCAGAATAACTTTAAAGATTGACATTGCGAAGGCTTTCGATACAATTCGGTGGGACTTCATCCTATCCACGCTTGCTGCTTACCATGTTCCAGCTGATTTTATTTCCTGGATTCGAGCCTGAATTAGCTCTCCAACCTTCTCGGTGAGTATAAATGGCATCACCTCTGCCTATTTCAAAGGTCGTCCTGGTTTGCGTCAAGGTGACCCGATGTCTCCGATACTTTTTGTACTTGAAATGAATGTCTTATCCTTAATGTTGAATAAAGCAGCGGCGACTGGCATTTTCAGGTATCATCCGGGATGTGAAAACCAGCTTTTGACGCATCTTTCTTTCGCAGATGATCTACTGATTTTTGTGGAGGGTTCAGCTGAATCTGTTGCGGGGGTCTTCACAGTTCTGTCTCAGTTTGAGAAAATGTCGGGTCTGGGAGTTAACATGAGCAAGACTTCGATGTTCTGTTTTGGGGTCCCAATGGAGGTTTTGGATCATCTAAAAAACAGATTCTCCCTCTGTCCTGGTACTCTGCCTATCCGCTACTTGGGGTTACCATTATGTTCAAAGCAGCTTTCCATTTCTGACTGCGATGTTCTACTGCAGAAGGTCATAACAAAGTTTAACGGATGGATGCATAGACATCTGAGTCTAGCTGGTCGTTTGAGGCTGTTGGCGACAGTAATCTCGTAATTATTGGTTTCTGGACGTCTGCTTTCTTTCTGCCCAAAAAAGTGATCCAAAAAATCAATGCTATGTGTGGAGCTTTCTTGTGGCACGGGAAACTTGATGCCTCATCTAGTGCTAAAGTAGCCTGGTCGGCGGTAGCTTCACCTAAGGCTGAGGGTCGCTTAGGCTTGAGATCTTTTGCGAGTTGGAATCACTACAAGAAAAACAGTTATTATTAGCGACCAAAAAACGCTATTAATTAATACGATAGCGGTATTAGACACGCTATGTCATCGGCCGCGATAATAGGTCGCTCACATAAGATAGCGGTTTTTCTATGTGCTATGGTTTGGTCTTTTATAATAGCGCTTTTTTGCCAGCAATAGTTTATATTACAATAGCATTTTTGTCTTGCAATTATTTCGGTATATAACAATGTTTTATACTTTCTCTTTATATATTTAATATAGCATTGTTTTCTGTTATTTTTAAGTCGTCCATTCACATTACAGATTATTTATGAGCTTATTTCAGAATTTAATTTTTTTTTAAAAGGTTCAAATTGAAGAAAAATATATATTATACAATACTTAAAAGTCTACATAATTTAGTTCATGTCTCACAATAAAAAAGTACACAAAAATTCATGTTCTTAGACCACAAAGGGAAATTCTTACATAAAACAAGTACTCCAAGTTCTTAGACCACAATTTCACATAAATTCAAGTTTATCATTAGGCCATGCCACTGTAGTTCCTAAAGCATCACCAATGAACTCAATCTCTGAATTTGGTCTCCACACTCTAGCACTTCCAATCTTTAAAACTTCTACCCATACCTTGCTAGCATCTGGTCCTAAAGGTACGAAATGGACTTTATCTTCTGGATTAGTTGAACAAACTCTGCCTTCTGCAACGATTTCTCCCGAGTCATTCAGGTCTAACAGCTTGCACTTCTTCTGTTCATTTGATTTGTTGTTGACCATATGCATGCTGCAACTTGCACTCTGTCACTCACAAATTTCAAACACCTTTCATCAGAAGTCCATCAACAACAACAACTCCAACTACTTTATCAAAAATTAAATTATATGGCAATACGAGAACATAATTTTTACCGCAGGTGATGATTCTTTTGGTGATGCTCTTCTTGGAGATTGATTAATAATCACTATCTTGTCAATAGGCCATGCGATAAACTCATGAAGTGCATCACTCATTAAGAACAGGTCACCAATAGGTCTCCACAAATAAGCATCTTTATTAACCACCTTATCAACTTTAACGATTGCAGCATTAGGTCCGAGACGAATATTGTTGGCCATTTCTTTTGGATTAGTTGAAATCAAAAGACCCTCGGCTGCTATCACATCCTCCATATTCCAAGCAAAAATGATGATTCTTTCAAGTGATGCCTACATCATGCATAAATATATATTTAGAATTCATGCATACATTACAACAGTTCATAATAAGATAGAGCAAAATGAAAATTGTTGATCCGTAAATCACACAAAAGGGGTAAAACAGTACTTTAGTCGGAATCTCGTTTATTGATCAAGATCGGCGTTACAACAGAGTTTAAGTAAGAAAGCAAAGACAAAAGACTTGAGATCGGTAATGAGCTCTCTCTTGTATTCTCTGTCTCTGCGGAAGTTGTGGATGTTTAGAATGAGGCGATGGCCTCCTTATTTATAGTGTTCTTGAGGCGGTTGACAGGAGGATATTTCCTTTTCCGAGTTCGATTAGGAAAAGGAAATCTTCCGGTTTTTTCGCCGAGATAAGGATAAATTCCTGATATCTCGATGAGTCAACCGAAGAGAATATTTCCTTTTCCGAGATCGGTGGGGAAAGGGAAATATTCCGGTTTTATCTGTTGTAACGGACCGGGCTTGTGATGGGCCTAGATCGGTAGCCGAGGTGGGCTTTCAGCGAGATTCCGAGCTCGGCCCAATGTTTTCGGGCCGACTTATCCTCGATCCGAACCATCGTAAACCGGTCTTGATCGAACCGATCTCGGTTCGAACCGAGTTAAACCAGGGGGTGCTAATCCCCCCTCTAACAATTGGTCCCCCCCTCAGTTCGGCGAGGGAGTTTATGAGTTCGGCGAATTTTTGAGGAGTATTCTTTAGCTCGGTTAAAACTGAGATCGGTATGATCTGATCAGATTCTGTTTCGAGTTCGGCTTAATGATATGAACTGTACGAGTTCAGCGAACTGCTCAAGTTCGGCTTGATGATACGAACTGTACGAGTTCGGCGAACTGCTTAAGTTCGGCTTGATGATACGAACTGTACGAGTTCGGCGAACTGCTTAAGTTCGGCTTGATGATACGAACTGTACGAGTTCGGCGAACTGCTTAAGTTTGGCTTGATGATACGAACTGTACAAGTTCGGCGAACTGCTTAAGTTCGGCTTGAAAGGACGGATCCTCTTTAAATCGGGTTTTCTCACGGTTGAATCGATTTTCCGAACTTTCGAATTCGGTGAGTTTTTGGTATCGGCCCTGAACATTCGAGTCCGGTATTTTTTCTTGAGAAGAAGGCGTCGTTTCGTCTTCTCTTGTCGCAGAATTCGAAGAGGCGCGTGTCGATTCGTCTTCTCTCGCTGTGGAATTCGAAGAGTCGCGTGTCGATTTATCTTCTCTGGTTGCGCGTTTCGAGGAACTGTCATCATTACCTTTTTCTCTATAAATATCGCTCGGATCCCCTTCCGTTTTTCACTTCTGTTTATTTTCTTCAAAAAGGTACTTTCTCTCTCTAAACGCTCTCCCTTCTCTCTAGGATTTTATCTATTTTCCTTTCTCCGATCGTCTCCTCCGCCGTGATTTCTCCGATCTGTTTGAAGATCTTCAAACTTTCCGGGCGATCTTCAAGCTGTTCTTCATTAGCATCCAAGTTGTTCGTCTTGTTCTTCATCAACTTCTTTCGTTTGATCGACATGGTTTCAAGGACTTCTTCCCCTTCTGTTGAAGACCGAGCTCCTTCATCTGAGTTCCCAGACATTGGGATGTTCGTCAATAGTTCTGATTCGAGCTCGGACGGACTGGGTGACGTCGAACGGGAGATGTTTAGGCGCAACTCTCAGCGTGCCACGGCCGGACCGAGCAGCTCAAGAGTTTCAGTCGAAGTCCCGCATCTCGTCGACGAGGACCTGCCTGAAGAAGAGATTGCTGAGTTAAATGAACAAGTTCGGGCAGACGCCGAGTTCGCTGCTCGGCTCGCCGAGGACGAAGGTGCGGCCGATCTGGACAACCGTGCCGTTTCTCCAGCGTGTCGTCCTGATGAAGGAGACGATGATCCCGTTTTGGCTGTTAGGCGGATGGTTGAGAGGCCAGCCAGCATCGGACCATCTCGGTCTACCGCAGAGACGATTCAGATCACCTTGGAGCGGTGCGGTGCTCCAAATGACTTGCTGTTTAAGATCCCGAAGGCTGCTGATCGCCCGTGGGATGCTCCTGATGGCTACATTTGCGTCTACGAGGAGCATTTCAGAAGTTGTGGGCTTCGGTTTCCCGTCCCGGAGCTTGTCTATAAATACTGCAAGAGGCGGCACGTCGCGATCTCTCAGTTGATGCCGGCCACGGTGATCAACCTTGTGGGTCTTCTTTCTCTCGGGGAAGAGTGCGGTATTCCCATTACGGCGAAGGTTTTCGAAAAGTTGTTCCGAGTGAACCTATCGAAGGCAAAGCCGTGGTTTCTATCGGCAAATGCGAAGCCGGAAGCCGATCTTGTTACTGGGAATAAACCGAGCAAGGTCAATTATTGGAGCGCCAGATACTTCTTTGTGAAGATCGACGAATCTTCCGTTGAGTGTCCGGGAGGGAGTTACCGAACTCAGTGGAGAACTCCTATTGGTAGATACTTGTTCTTTATTTTATCTTAGTACCTTATTTTGCCTAACTTATATCTTTCTTTCCTATCTTCAGCTCGTCATCCTCCAAGCTTCCTTATCACCACACCAGGATTCACCTTTGTTCAAGCGAAACAATTGAGTGCGGCTGGGAAAGTTCGGTGGCCTGAAGCCTACCAAGAGAAGCTCGACTTGAAAGCGAAAAGAGCTCTTAGAGGTAAATTTCGGTAGATTTTTCTTCTTTGTTCGGCAGTCTCCTTTATCTGTGTTCTTTTATTTACTTATCGTTTTTCCCCTTTTTCAGCTAAACCGTCTCGTCGTCGGAAGATGAAGTTTGATGACATCCCTGATCTATCTGCCGAACTTGACGGTGACGAGCGGGAGACGAATTCTGAAATTCCTCCTCCGCTTGAAGCTGAACCGGTCTTTGTTGATGAAGGCATCGCTGGGGACGATGTTCCTGCCGGGGAGCAAGTTCCTGCCGAAGGGCGCACCTCTTCTCCCGCCGAAAAGAAGAGGAGAAGGAAGACTAAAAAAGGAGCCCGGCAAAAGGCTGATCACACAGCTGGGGACGACACTGCGCCTGCTGAAGGCGACGAAGGGAATACCGGCCCCCAAAATGTTGGAGGTGATGATGGGGGTTCTGATCCCCAACGAGCCGAAGAGGAGACGGTGGTCCTGTCGGACGATTCTCCTGCTTCGAAGAGGCATCGGGCTTCAGCACTGGAGGTCGAGTCATTGGGTTTTGCCGAGACGTATCGGCGGGTTAGCTTTGGCCCGGAATTCCTCCCTCCGGTCGATCGTTTGTATAAGTCTGATGAGTTCAGGAAATTGGCTCAGACTACTGCCGAGGTAAATGCCTTTTTCGAGTTCGTCTCTTCTTTCTTTCAGTTCTTCTTTCTGATGTTCGCTGTTTTTGACAGATGATTGCCCAGACGAATGAGATCGTTGGGTCATACGATCGTGAACTCGGAGCTTCGCGCCGTAAGGCTTTCGAAGCGAGCGTCCAAGCCGTGGAACTCCGCAAAGAGCTCCGAGTTTCTGAGGATAGAGTGGAAGCCGGCGATCGTGCAGTAGCCGAGCTGACCCGCGAACTAGCCGTGCTGAAGAGATCCAACGCCGAGCTGGAGTTGGAAAAGGATGCCCTTGCGACGAAGCTATTCACAGAGACTTCGAGGTTGCGGGCTGGCCGCTCTCATCAAATCTTGAAGAGGAAAGCGGTAACTGAAAAATGCCAGGTTCGTCTTCAAAAAGTTAAGGACCATCTGGCGGCGGTTGATCGGGCAAAGAAACCGTTCCTGGCCGTTAATCAGATCCATGGGAACCTCAGCTTCTGCCAGAGTCTACAGACGAAGCACGGTATCGTCGTCCCGCCATCTCGTATTGAAAAGCTCGAGAAGCTTAAGGCTGAGAAGTCGGCAGAGTACGAGGCGATCGACCTCCGCGAGCTGGAAGATGCGGATCTAGTCGTCTCGCCGTTTACTGATCCGATTCACCCGGGAATTTCGCCCTCGATGGGTAACGAAGTGCCGCCAGGTCTTGATGAGTTCGGTACTAACCGAGCTTCGATGTCAGCGGACCAAGCAGAAGCGATGCGGAGGCAAGGTGTTTAGGCCTTGTCATGTAATTTGTTTTTAGTTTCCTTTTTCCCGAATGGGCTTATAACTAGACCTCTTGGACCGGAGGGTTTTTAAAGTCCGGTATCCGTTTTGTGGTTTTGCCCGAGGGGCTTTTGAACGAATCTGATTTTTATCGATCTTCTTTTATTTCGAGTGTTATGCTTTATTTCTCAAGTTATTCTTATGCCGAGTTTTGATATATTTGAAGTCGTACATGATACGAACCTCTCGAACTTATCGTACACAGTGGTGCCGTAAACTGTACGGTCTTAGCCGGGTGAAGAGGATAAATTCGACTGAACCTGTTCGAGGTCGGCAATCCCTATCGTAGATCGGCTTACTGTTTTTGCGATTGTTGAGAAATCGGCTTACTTGTTTTTGCGACTGTTGAGAAATCGGCTTACTAGTTTTTGCGACTGTTGAGAAGTCGGCTTAGATTTGCGAGGAAGGACGTTCGGCTTGACCCTAGAGTTTATTTTAAGAGTACGTGAACAGCTCATCTTAATATGCTCTAGGTTTTCTCACATTGAATCCGAGTATGCGAGACGGGTTCGGCTTATTTGGCTCGGATAATCTGAGAAGTTGGTGCGAGACTGATCTCGGCTTTGAATGTGGAAAGTGTATTATCCATTGCACCATGAGGATGCATGCGAGCTAAGCTCGGCTTTATCAGATCGTCTGGCCAGGACGTTGATATGGGACCGTTGGTGGTCGAAAATGCGAACTGTTGAAGTTCGGAAAACGTAAAGTTTGACTTTAGAAAATACGAACTGTTGAAGTTCGGCAAACTAAAAGTTTGGCTTTAGAAAATACGAACTGTTGAAGTTCGGCAAACTAAAAGTTTGGCTTTAGAAAATACGAACTGTTGGAGTTCGGCAAACTAAAAGTTTGGCTTAGAAGATACGAACTGTTGGAGTTCGGCAAACATAAAGTTTGGCTTAGAAGATACGAACTGTTGGAGTTTGGCAAACATAAAGTTTGGCTTAGAAAAGACGAACTGTTGGAGTTCGGCAAACATAAAGTTTGGCTTTGAAGGTACGAACTGTACGAGTTCGGTAGAATGCCTTGGTAAAATTTTTTTAGTGTTATAGCTGCGCCTTGTGAGGGCTGCCTACGTACCTTCGAAAGAAGGATCAAGCCATTCGTAGTTCATATTACATATTAGAATCAAGCGTATGTGTAGTAGCTCGGTGATCCTTTTTTTTTTTTTTTTTTTTTTTTTTTTTTTGGCTCGTGGCGCTAGACTAGATGTAGTAGCGTTTGAGGTTCATTGAATTCCATGAACGGGGAATGGGGGTTCCGTCTAGCTTCATGAGCTCGTAAACGCCTGGTTTGACTACCCGCATGACCTGATAAGGTCCTTCCCAGTTCGTGCCGAGCTTTCCGGCGTTCCTCTCTTCGGTGCCCTCGAAGACTTTTCTCAGAACAAGGTCGCCATCGGTGAAATGACGTCCGTGGACCTTTTTGTTGTAGTAGCGTGCTGCCAAGTTCTGATAATTCTGAATCCGAAGTAATGCTTGATCGCGTTGTTCCTCGAGATTGTCGAGGTTGTCGAGCATGATTTCGTCGTTAAGATCAGGATTTTGCACGAGCATCGTCTGACGGATAGTCGGGATGGTGAGTTCGGCGGGGCATAGGGCTTCCACGCCATAGGCCATGTAGAAGGGGGATTGCCCCGTTGACGACCTTGGGGTAGTTCGGTATGACCATAAGACTCCGTCGAGTTTATCTGACCATGTCCCCTTATGAGTATCCAATCTTTTCTTGAGGCCGGCTATGATCGTTTTGTTTGTTGCTTCGGCCTGACCGTTGCTCGGCGGGTATCTTGGTGTGGAAAAACTTAGTCGAATTTTCCACTTAGCGCAGAAGTCGTTGAATAGTGTTGATATGAATTGGGGATCGTTATCGGTGATAATCTCGTACGGAATTCCATGTCGGCAGATAATGAATTTCCAGACGAATTTCTGAACGTCAGAGGCAAGGATGACGGGATATGCCTCGGCTTCTACCCATTTGGTAAAGTAATCCGTCATGACGAGGATGAACTTTTTCTGGGTAGAGGATCGTCTGAAAGGACCGATGATGTCCATCCCCCATCGCATGAATGGATACGGAGTTGTCGAAGTGGTTAGCAGCTCGGTAGGAAGATGTATCATTGGGCCATGCCTTTGGCATTTGTCACACTTTGCGACGAACTTCTCGCAGTCTGCTTGCATACTTGGCCAATAATAGCTTGCTCTCTTGATTTTCAGGGCTAGAGATCGGCCGCCGGAGTGATTACCGCCATCGCCTTCGTGTATTTTTTTTATGACTTCCTGAATTTCATCGCCTGATATGCATTTGGGGAGGATTCCTGCTGCACTCCAACGAAACAGTCCGTCTTTGATAAGTATGTAGCGAGCGGCTCGCATTTTGAGTCGTCGAGCGGCCCATCTATCGGCCGGAATTTCGCCATCGATGATGTACATTTTTATCTCCAATGTCTAATTGACGGGAGTCTGCTCGTCGGACTGTTCGAGGTCTATTGGCTCATGAAGTCCGTCCGTCTGTTCCTCCGTTTCATCGTCCGATCGGGCCGATTCATCGACTTGCAGCGTGTTGTTGCTGCCTTCAGCAATACTAGAGTGTTCGGGCTCGGTGTCCGGACTGGGCTCGATGGTTGGAGTCCGTCTCTGTCGACGTAAGACAGGTTCAGTCGCGGGATTTTCCTCGTAATCCCGTCTACGAGTCGTGACGATGCATTGTTCTGTGCTTCCGATACTAGGTTCTGATATACTTTCCAACGGGATCGTTCGTTTGAGGTGAGGGTCGGAGCTCGAAGCCAAGGCAGCGAGTGCGTCGGCTGGAGCGTTTTCTCCCCGCGGAATCTTGGTAAGTTCGAAAGAATCGAATTCGGCAACGAGTTGTTTGACGAGCTTGAGGTATGCGTCCATTCGATCGTTCTTGGCATCATACTCCCCGCTGAACTGACTAGCGACGAGCTGTGTGTCGCAGTATGCGTGAATGCGTTTAACGCCGATGGCTTTGGCCAAACGTAATCCGGCAATTAGCGCTTCGTATTCTGCCTCGTTGTTAGACGCGTCGAACGTTAGGCGGAAAGATTGCTCCAAGATTTCTCCCGTTGGAGATTTGAGGCGAATGCCTATTCCAGAGCCTCGGTGGGATGACGACCCATCGACGTGAAGGATCCATTGTTCGGCGGTTATGACATCAGTGTTGACGTATTCCGGAGATAGTTCAATGAGGAAATCGGCGAGGACTTGTGATTTGATGCTTGTCCGGCTTTTGTAATTGATGTCGTACTCACTGAGTTCGATAGCCCATTTAGCCAACCGACCAGACTGGCTTGGACTATGTAGGATTGTCCGGAGTGGTTGATCGGTTAACACGGTCACTGAGTGCGATTGGAAATAAGGGCGTAATTTCCGAGCTGAAACAACAACGGCGAGAGCTAGTTTTTCGAGGGTCGGATATCGCCCTTCGGCTCCGTCGAGTGATTTGCTGATATAGAAGATCGGTTTTTGTTCGCCTCGGTCTTCCCGGACGAGTACCCCGCTGATCGCCGAGGTCGAGATCGCGATGTAGAGATAGAGGGTCTCGCCGTCTTCGGGTTTTGCCAAAACTGGTGGTGTTGATAAGTATTCTTTGAGCTGCTTGAATGCTTCCTCGCACTTATCATCCCACTCAAGATTTTTGTTTCCGCGCAGCAATTGGTAGAAGGGGAGACACTTATCGGTGGACCGGGAGATAAACCGGTTGAGTGCGGCGATGCGTCCCGTGAGTCTTTGCACCTCCCTTCTCGTTGTTGGAGATGGTAGGTCGAGGATTGCCGAGATCTGTTTAGGATTGGCCTCGATTCCCCTTTGAGTCACGATATACCCGAGGAATTCTCCGGAGGTTACACCGAATGTGCATTTGGTCGGGTTTAGCTTCATGCCGTACTCGTTCAGGATATCAAAACAGGTGTTGAGATGCCCGGCGTGGTCCTTCGCAACTAAAGATTTGACGAGCATGTCATCGATGTAAACCTCCATTGTTTTGCCGAGCTGACTAGCGAACATTCGATTGACGAGTCGTTGATAAGTTGCACCGGCGTTCTTTAGGCCGAAGGGCATCACCTTGTAGCAATAGATACCGCGATCCGTGATGAACGAAGTTTTCTCACGATCATCCGAATGCATGAGTATTTGATTGTAACCTGAAAAGGCGTCCATGAACGAGAGGAGTTCGTTCCCGGCGGTGGCTTCGACGAGTCTATCGATATGTGGGAGTGGGAAACTATCCTTTGGGCAGGCTTTGTTCAGGTCGGTAAAGTCGACGCATATCCTCCATTTTCCGTTCTTCTTTTTCACAACGACCGGGTTTGCCAACCAGTCGGGATACCGAACCTCCGTAATTGATCCTGCGCTAAGTAATCTTTCGACCTCGTCGTTCACAGCTCGAGCCTTCTCAGGACCAAGCTTGCGTTGTTTTTGCTTGATCGGTTTGAAGGTGGAATCAATGTTGAGCTCGTGGCTCGCTATCTTTGGATCGATTCCGGGCATGTCTGTGATTGACTAGGCGAAAGTTGAAACGTTCCTTTTAAGGAGTCGGATTAAGTCCTTTTTGATGTCTTCGTCGAGCTCGACCCCGATTCCTACGCATCTCTCCGGATTGAAATCGTCGATATTGACTTGGACGATCGTTTCGCGTCGCGGTAAATCGGGATCGTTTGGATTTTTCTTCTTATTGATCACGCAGGTGCGGGGAGTGGTCCTAAGTTTGCATTCGTTAATGAAACACGTTCGGGACATCACTTGGTCGCCTCTAAGGGTGAAGATTCCGGAAGGCGTTGGGAACTTGACGCATTGGTGATACGTTGACACGACTGCTTTCATCGAGAATATCCATGGAGTGCCGAGTATCACATTGTAGATTGCGGGCTTGTCTAGTACCAGGAACTTGACCATTCGACACGTGCCTCCGGTGTACATGGGAAGTTTGACCGTTCCGGCTGTCATGGTTTGCTCGCTCGAGAATCCGGTGAGTGGTTCGATGTTCGGTCTGATTTGGTTGTCGGGAAAATCCATGTTTTTCAGCGTATCCTTGAAAATCACGTTAACCGAGCTTCCAGTGTCGATCAAAATTCGTCCGACTACGACATCACCGATGAGTGTCTCGACGACTAACGGGTCGTTATGCGGCATATGAAGTCCTTCCGTGTCGGCCTCAGAGAAGGTGATCGGCGTTCCGCAGGGTGTAGTCTGATGTGACTGTTTGGCGGCCACTGCTTCCTTACTGTATGTCTTCAGAGCTCGGACGGAGTAGTTGCATGTTTCCAATGCACCCATGATCATGTTGACGCGTTTTCGAACCTGTGGAGGTTGTTGAGTTTCCACGTTGTCCTCCCGATCTCGTTTCGGTTGTTCGTCGTCGGTTTTGTCTTTCTTTTGCTCGACAGGCTTGTTTGGTTTAAAGGTACGTCTCCTACCGTTATCGTTACGGCGCGGTCTGTTCGAGGGTTGGAAGGCTCCTTCGACTGGAACTTCCCCCTTTTTGTACTTCATCATCAGAAACTCCTGTAGATGTCGGCACTCTTCGGTCGAATGGTTTCCATACCGGTTATGGAAATTGCAATACGATGCGGATTCGGTGGTGTCGGGCTCTTTTGGCTCATCCGACCGAACCCAAGTGTTTGACCAGGATTGCTGAGTTTGGACCGTATTGACGGGTTGTTTCGGGGGAACGTACAGTTTGTCCTTAGTGGCGGGCTGTTTTGTGATTGCGTGTCGCCTATCTTTCTCGGATCTTTCCTCCTCCTCCATGATGAAGACATGCGCCCTGTGCAGGATGTCCTCCAATGTCTTTGGATTATTGCGTTTGATCTCCCTGTGAAAGTCCGATTCGTACCAGGTGGCTTTGTAAAGAGCCTCGATTGCGGCTTCGTCGTCGATCGTGCAATGGGATACAACCGCTTTGAATCGTTCCATGAAGTTGCGTAGGGGCTCGTTGATATATCATGGTTTTTACCCTATTTAAGCCATGATATAAGTCCTTTTTATAGAGTCTTTATAGTATTTTGGAGTCTTTTTAGAGTCTTTTACAGGTCATAGCACGTTTGGAGGATTATTGGAAGTATTGGAGCTTTCTGGAGCAGTTTGTAGCAGAGCTAAAGATCGTGTCGCTGAGAACCTGAATTCACGTCGAGCATCGATCGATACCCCTTGGTATCGATCGACACTCAGCGCAGCAAGACACAACCCGCGAGTTTTCCAAGACTTGAGGAATTGCAAAAGTGCCCAAAAGTCTTTAATAATTACAAGAAGACCCCAGATCGTGTTTTAGGTTATAAATAGGAGTTTTCAGCCACCTGTTTAAAATGCCTCTTTATGCCTTTTTATGCTTTATTTTATAGTTTGATTTTTACTTTGGTTTTAGAGAGACAAGTCTGAATCTCCCTTCGTCCGAGATCAGATCTCTAAACCCTTCTTTCTATTCTATTGATGATTTATTCAAACATGTCTTTTGATTCAATTGCCATGTCTGAGTAGATCCACTTTAGGTTTAGGGTTTTCTCATAAAGGATTTCTTTGAATGCTAGGTTAATTATCTGTTTAGGATTCACCATCTGAATTAGTTCTTCACCTTAGGTTGTGTTCATAGCTAATTCTAGGTTGACGAATCTGGAACTTAGATCTTAGGATAATTGATTAGGCACGAGAGTGCGATTAATTACCTGATAGAACCTAGGTGAGCAAATTGATTATTCGCAAAGAGATTTGGTTTAATTGATTTGTGAACATATCAAACCTGATATTAAAGCTGATTTAGAATTTAGGATTCGCAAAGAGATTTGGAATTCCTAGGATTTAGATTTAGATAGTTTTCGCAACGAGAGTTGGTTAGCTATATTTTAGTGATTTGAGTTCAAGAACTGCGCTAAATCTGAATCATGTTAGTTAGTTTATCTGCATTCATTGATTTCCTGAGAAAAACCCTGAGCCTATATTTCTCAATTGATTTACAACTCCTTTAATTTCTGCACTGCTTTTAATTACAACTGTTTGGCTTAGCGTAATTCGACACTATAGAATCTATTGTGCGTTTCTGTGAGTCTTCTGTGGTTCGACCCCTAGCTATACTATTACAACTGCTTTAGTACTTTAGGGTATTAAATTGAGCATATCAATTTTGGCGCCGTTGCCGGGGAATCAATTTGCCATTAGATTTTAGTTTAGAATTTCGACTAAGTTCGTCGGTATCGATCGATACTCTGTAGTATCGGTCGATACACGTCGTCTTCTTTTGTTGGTATCGGTCGACACCACTTGGTATCGATCGATACTCAACGTATTTTTCTGGTTACTTACGTGCTTTGCCTAGTGTTTTGTTTGCAGGTGTATGCCTGTTCGTGAAACCAGAAGCAACAAGAGCACACAACTAGTTGAACTGTCACTGGAACAGCTAGCGTTTGTGGAACGCACAAACAGAAAGACCAAGCAAACATCAGGGATGAACAACCCAGTGGTTTTAAGAGCTGATGAAGCTGGAATTCTGAGAGACCAAGAGGGTCACGTGTGTAATGAGAGAGGGCAGCAACTTGATGAAGCTGGTAACATCGTTGTCCCTGCTGCGGTTGTTGAGATTGTCGCGCCAGCTGGGCGCGCCAACGCAGGGAATGCTGTGGTTAATCGTGGAAGGACGATTGGTGAATGCAACAGGCCTGACCAGTTTTTCGCCAATCGTTCAGCAATTCGTCCTCCTGCGTTTGAGAGGAATGACTTTGAGCTGAAGCCTGCTTACTTCACTCTAGTGGGACATCATCTCTTTCATGGTCTTCCTCATGAACATCCAATGGACCATGTAGAGAGGTTCGAGGACTTGGTCACTAGCATTAAGAGCAATGGAGTGTCCTACGACTATCTCTTCTGCAAGCTCTTCCCCTACTCTCTAGGTGGAGAAGCTACTTACTGGCTGAGGCAGCTATCTCCTGGATCGCTAACTAATTGGGAGGACACCAAGAGAGCCTTCCTGATTAACTTCTACGATGACGGAAGATCTGAAGATCTGAGGAATAAGATCTCCACTTTTTCTCAAGGACCTACTGAGGCGTTCAAGGCTGCTTGGACAAGATTCAGATCGTACCAGAGAGATTGTCCACATCATGGATACTCTGATGTGCAGCTGCTGGGTATCTTCTTCAGAGGAGTAGATTGGAGATATCAGATGGGTCTGGACTCTTCGAGCAATGGTAATTTCAACACCAAATATCCTGAGGATGCTATTGTGTTGATTGAGAACTTTGCCTCTAGCAGTAGCACCAAGAGCGCAGATTTCGAGCGCAAGAGGCTGGCTGGTAATCAGGATGGGTCGCAGATCGCTGAAGTGAAGGCTCAGCTGGATTCTATGCACAGTCTTCTGCTGGGAAAGACAACAAAGGCCGTCCACTTCGCTGCTGAGAATGAAGTGGAAGATGTTAACTACATAGGTGGCTCTGGTTTTCAGGGTCAGCGATTCGGGTACAACACCAATCGAAACTATGGTCACCAAGGAGGGTACCAATCCCCACTACCCAAAGCTCCTGAGAGTAAGATTGAGGCTATGCTTGAACACCTGGTTCAAGGGCAGGAGAAGATGACAGCCACCTTCAATGGTAAGATGGACACCATGTACACCGATTTGAGTGGAAGGATCGAGGCACTAAATACGAGCCACAGGATGCTGGAGACGCAAGTAGCTCAGACTGCAGCAAATTCCAAGGGAAAGGCGGTTCAATCACACAATGCACACGTCAATGCCATCAGCTTACGTGCAGAAAATCTCGAAGCCATTCCTGAAATCGCACAAGCATCGATCGATACTCCCCAGTATCGATCGATACCAGCCCAGACATCTGCTCGAATGGATTCGAAAACCCGTGTATCGATCGATACCCCATTGGTATCGGTCGATACCGGGGCGATTTCTGAGGAAACAGTTGAAACTTCGACTGTGGTGCCTAAGGTCGTTGCAGAACGAGTGTATGTAACCAGGATGCCTTATCCTATGGTTCCTAAGCTGACAAGGGAGGAATGGGAGATTGCCAGACTACAGTATATGCTGGATAACCCGAACGTGGAGCTTCTTTCTGATGAAGATGTACCTGTCAGAAACGATTCAAATCGCATGGCGTCGATCGATACCCTACCTGGTATCGATCGATACCCCTCGCAGAAAGAACCAGAAGCCAAGAAATCACGTGAGGTGATCGGAGAAAGAGTTCGCAATTCACTACAACCGCGGAAATTGACACAGAGGGAAGACCCAGGGAAATTCGCTGTTCCATGCTCCATCTCAGGAGTTAATTTCAAAGAGTCTCTTGTCGACTCAGGGGCTAGTGTCAATGTCATCTCAAGGGCAATTGCAGAGCGGTTAGGAGCTGATATTCGATCACCAGAGGCATCTATCACATTCGCGAACAACTCCACCTCGCTTCCACACGGTACTATCCATGGTTTGCTGGTCAAAGTAGGAGACTGTCTGGTGCCTATTTGTAATACCACGTCCTGCTTCTGCTCGAGGGCCCAGAGTTCGGCGTTCTTTGTTTTCTGCTTGACAAACATGGTGAAGCGTTTGAGGAATTTGGTAGTGAGCTCGTTATAGCTGTTTACCGAACTTGGCTCGAGCGTTGAAAACCAATCGAGCGCGGCTCCGGATAAGTTCTCCACGAATAGTTGGCATATGGCTGCGTCCTTCTCGGTTTCCGAGCCGAAACGAAATCGGTTCATTGAGATGACAAACGAGGTCAAGAAGCGTTTAGGATCGGTAAACCCGTCGTATGATGTGATCTTGACTCTTTCCAATCGCCGGACGGGAGTGTTGATGACCGTGTCGGTAAACGGTGTCCTCTGTGACTCCTGAATTACCCGGTCGATTTCCGGCGCCGAACTTGTAGCCTGGTGGACTTTGGTCCGCATCTCTTGCAGTTGGGCCTGTACCTTGGCGAATTCCAAATTTATGGCAGCTTGGTCTGCGATGTTAATTTCCGAACCGGACGCGGATCTTCTTGTCGGCATGTCGATCGTGCCTGGGGGTTGAGCGTCGGTTAAGTCGGACAAGAGATTTCTGCGTAACGTGTTTCCGTTGGCGGGGGTGATCGGGTTTGGTTCGAGGATACCGATCTGGTTTCGGCGTTCGAAGTGGGATGCTATCAGTGAAGTGATCCGCTCTTCGTTCTTTTTGTTGATCTCGGCGAACTGTGCCGCCATGGCTTCCATAAAGACGGCCGGATCCGTGAATATCGAAGCAGTCGGAGGCTGTGGAAGAGTCCGAGGTGGATTGACCTGATTGTCTTCTCCAACAGATATGGTCGGGGGGGGGGTCCTCCTCCGGTTGTCTGTAGTTCGGTATTGATAGGATTGAGCTCGTCGATCCGTGGGTTTTGATCATCGGTTTCTGAGCCGTTGACGAGGGCTGCGGTGGTATCGACTGGAAGAACCATTGCCGAACTTCAATCAACCGATATCCGAAAGTACTGTTCTAAATAGTCCCCACAGTCGGCGCCAATTGTTGATCCGTAAATCACACAAAAGGGGTAAAACAGTACTTTAGTCGGAATCTCGTTTATTGATCAAGATCGGCGTTACAACAGAGTTTAAGTAAGAAAGCAAAGACAAAAGACTTGAGATCGGTAATGAGCTCTCTCTTGTATTCTCTGTCTCTGCGGAAGTTGTGGATGTTTAGAATGAGGCGATGGCCTCCTTATTTATAGTGTTCTTGAGGCGGTTGACAGGAGGATATTTCATTTTCCGAGTTCGATTAGGAAAAGGAAATCTTCCGGTTTTTTCGCCGAGATAAGGATAAATTCCTGATATCTCGATGAGTCAACCGAAGAGAATATTTCCTTTTCCGAGATCGGTGGGGAAAGGGAAATATTCCGGTTTTATCTGTTGTAACGGACCGGGCTTGTGATGGGCCTAGATCGGTAGCCGAGGTGGGCTTTCAGCGAGATTCCGAGCTCGGCCCAATGTTTTCGGGCCGACTTATCCTCGATCCGAAACATCGTAAACCGGTCTTGATCGAACCGATCTCGGTTCGAACCGAGTTAAACCAGGGGGTGCTAATCCCCCCTCTAACAAAAATTACCGATGAACCAGCAGTATGATTATCAGTTGGGGAGTTCATATCACTGTCCAAAATGATTTTATCAGATGGCCATGAAATTTTTGTACCCACAGCTTGGCCAAGTGAGACAATTGTTGGTGTTGGCCTCCAGACAAATGCATCTTCTTTTGATACAAAGTTGACAATGATAGCTATTGCATTAGGGCCAATTGGAATACGACCAATCTTGTACATTGGTTCAGCTGAGCAGAACTCTCCTTCACCGACAACAATATCATGAATTGAACACCAATCCAGTATTTGACACTTAGTTACTACTTTTCTAGCATTACTAGCCTCCGATACAGAAACATCATCAGGCTGTTAATGACAAGAATACAATGAATTGGTAATAACATTCGAATTGGCCTAATCAATCACATGAGTAGAACATTAACTAACCTTTTTCCCTTTAGCTAAGCCACGAACTTCGTTTTGTAGATCATTAATCATGTTGATCAATTCTGCATGTTGTGCTTCAAGCTTCTGCACATGTGCGTCTCTAGCTTGAAGCATTGCTAGCTTGATAGCAGTAACCACTCTGCCCATTCCTCTAAGTCTTACAGACTTGTCTTTTCCTAACACTCGACTCAGCATCGTCTTTAATGTCATTGCCAGCTGTGGATGCCATTTCACTATCAATAGACTTTATTTGTTCCTGATACAAATATTTCAAAAAAATTAGAGGAATCTGCTCAATACTCAAAGCAAATCGACTTATTTGTTCCTGATCCCATTTCCCTTACAATAGTCTATGCAAATTCAGGTCTAACCGGTCTCCCATCTGAATGAGTGTGTCTTGCTACCCATACTTTACTCCTACTCACCTAACAAGGCTCAGAACTCTTGTTCCTCTACAAGCAATAAAGGCTGTTAAATCCAAGTAGTTGAAATATCTAAACAATACAATAAAAGAAGACCCATACCATCTCATGAGCTAGGCGAATCATTCCTTTACGGCTGGTGGTGTGTGGAATTTGCGCCTTCCTCAGTTCTCTATATATGTCACTTTGAACCTACAAAAGCAATCCCATATCTGAAATTTTTTAAAAATCCAAAAGAAATATGAATGTATAAATAAAGAGTTAAACATACACAACCTTAAATTCTGCGCTAGTCCTACTCTTCACCCAATTTTTCCATGATGCCACATATTGGATGTTACTTGGTTTTTCGTACTTGGGATACAAGCCTAGATTTAGAAGCCCGCCACAAACAACCCATCTGTCTGAAAACAGAATCTTTTTGCCATCCTTCATTTATATTGAACCTTCCCTATAATATTTTCCAAAGACAAACATAAGTATGTTTGTTTATATTAACTTTTGTTTGGCTTTTATTTGCTCATCCAGATGTCTCCAATCATCAAGTATTACGGGTACAAGCTCCCTCACCAAAGGACCAAGAAAGGAGGAAAGTGTTACAGACCCTTTCCCCATAGGTTCACCTAGAAGTGTGAATTCAACGTCAACCATATCCTCATGGTGTTTAGCAAATCCATACCCAATATCACTTTTCAATCGTACTTAACAAATAAATTAAAATAACAAACAAATCCATACCTTGGAAGCCAAACCCAAGACTTGTCCATGTTACAACAACACCAAAGCCCCACGACCAAGTATACATACATATAAGATAATAACTTTCAAAGATCAGACAAACAAATATGTAAATCAGGCACTCAAATTAAATATCAATCAAAAACACAGAAGAGAGCAAGAAAGGAGTGAATGACAAAATATATATATATATATATATATATATATATATATAGATATATGAAAAGTAATTACTCACCAGCCAAATTTATTAAAGAAATCGACCAAGTTTTGAACCCCAAAGCTCCTTGCAAAATACAAAGCATCGATTAACTCTGAAAAAATTGGAAGCGTCGATTATGCTTATATCTACCATTAATCGCTTAAACTTGAAGACACAATCAACCCTAAATCGATTACACTTACAGAAACAATAAATCGATAACACAAATTCAAACTAAAACCCTACCCTAAATTTCACATACCTTTAACAAACTCGAACCTTGAAACTTGCCTGCAAATTAAAACAGCAAAATAAACTCGATTCAATACAAAACCCAAAATCCATGTCTATGCATATCGATTAACAAACATCTAACCTTCCAATATCAGCTTCGTTCTAGAGCAACTGACAAGAATCGATCTAGAAGCAACAAAAACGAGAAATCCTTGCTACAACGTCAGATTAGGGTTAAGAAAAGTGAGAATTCGAGAGCGAGATTGAGTTTTTGAGAGGAGAGAAGTGAGATTTCGAATTGAACAATGACTTGCAACAATGTCGAGAGTGAGTATGTCTCTGTGAGAGTGAGTTTTCGAGAGGAGAGAAGAGATTTGTTTTGCCTTAAGGAAAAACGAAGAGCCAAATTTTTTTTAATCTATTTTCCTATATTATTATTTTTTCCAGAGGCGGGCACTTAACTTGGTTAACGCGCCCGACAATAACATAGTGATTTAATTTTACTCCTGCTATTGTATCACCAAATATTTTACCGTGTATCAATTTTTTTAATATGCCCACACATTGATAGCGTTTACAAAAAAACAAACGCTATGTAAAATCAAGGCTAAGTCAACCATAGCATAAACACTTGAAACCCTATCTTGTTCTGCTATGAATACTCAATATTCTTGTAGTGAATGATACATGTGGTTTAAAGCTCATATGGATGTTATACTTTCGTGCTGGCTCCATTTGGGTGGCATGGATCAGAAATACATACTTATCTCGATCATGTTTCTGGTATTTGAATGAGAACAATAGCGCTTTCTCTTGGATGTTTCGCAAGTTACTGAAATTACGTCACAAGGCAGCTTCCTTTCTACGGATCAAGCTTGGTCGTGGAGATGAAACATATTTCTGGTGGGATCTGTGGACGCCATTCGGGTCGCTGATCAATTATCTAGGCCCTTCTGGTCCTAATTCTCTATGCATCCCTCTAAATGCTCTAGTGTTAGATTACCGTACTCCCGAGGGATGGATCTTACCGTCAGCTCGTTCCGATTTGCAGCTTCATTTGCTCACGTTTATTGCCTCAATGCAGTTGTCAAATGATGCATATACTCCTCGATGGATGGTTGGTGACAAAATTTGCAAATCGTTTTCATCGAGAGAGGTATGGAAGGTGGTCAGGTTGGTGAGGCAGGTTGTGCCTTGGCATAAATTGATTTGGTTTAAGGCAGCCATTCCAAAACATTCCACTACCGCCTAGTTATTCACTATTAACAGAAATCCGACTATGGACATATTGGCTTCATGGGGTGTGGATGTGGAGAGCTCTTGCATCTTATGTGGTTTAAGTAACGAATCAAGAAACCATTTGTTTTTTGAATGCTGCTTCTTTGCGGAAATATGGACAGGTTTGCTACTAAGGTTTCACTTCCCAGCTTTCCCATCGACTTGGGAATATATTATTGGTTTACTTCCCACTGCGGCCTCATCAATTGATTTATCTTTAGCTCTCCTTCAAGGTTGGCAAGCTTGTATCTATGAGATTTGGAAGGAGAGAAATCGCAGGTATCATCTTGGTAATACGCTTCCACCTCATCTAATTCTGAAAAGAATTAAGATGGTGGTAAAGAACAAAGCAACTGCTTTGAAGAATATGGGTTCGGATTCAGGATCTCGTCTGCTCTGTTTCTGGTCAACAGGATGACAAGTTTCCTCCTCCCCTTACACGTCTCTCTTCACTCCTATATTCCCTCATGATGTATTCATTTGTGTTTTGCAAATATAATCCTCCTCCCCTTTCTGGTTTCTCTTTTAAATTTTATTTTAATGAAAGCCCTTTAACAAAAAAAAATGATCTGTTTAATTAGATTCTAGATTAAGACCCGCGATAAGTTATCGAAAAATTGCGTTTTGTTAATTGCAATTAAGAAAATATGAAATTGACTTAGATTACTCATAAAAATGAATCCTTCTAAATGAACAAGAAACTTCCAAAAACTGATTTCAAATCTTATAACTTTTTTTTGGCCATCTAAATTTCCTTTATTAGATATCGATATCGAAATCAAATCTTATAACTTAAAACCGAATCTATTACAAACTATTATTCTTCTTATTTCATATATATATAAGAAGGAAATTATAACTTTTCTAATTATAACTTACCAAATTCTAATATATGTTATCGTAATTTAAATCGTGATAATTGTTAATGTAATAATATAAAGTCTAAACTTTTCTATGGTTAGTTATTTAATTATTAATTGAAATATTAATAAAATATGAGAAAATATTAAATATAAAATATAAAATAAAAATGTAAACTATAAAAACTATATAAGATTCATAATATATATAATATATATATATATATATTATATATATATTATATATATATATATATTATATATATATATTATGAATCTTATATAGTTTATATTTTATATTTTATATTTAATATTTTATATATATATTATGTTTTTATAGTTTATAGAAAAATTTAGACTTTATATTATTACATTAACACTTATCACGATTTAAATTACGATAACATATATTAGAATTTGGTAAGTTATAATTATTATAGTTGTCATGTGTATTTTTGGTCATCAATGTGTTCAACTTTATATAATAAGATAGTAAAATAACGGACAATATATTTTAACGTTTTACTTTCACAATAACTGTTTGCTTTTGTGGTCAATAATTCGTCGAGTTTGAAAAGGAAAATGGAGCTAGCTATCGAGTAAGACTAAAATCATAAAGTATCATCAAACTGTGAAATAAACTACTATTTCAATCAAACCATGCGTTGTTTCTGTAGTTTCGTGCTAAAAGAACTTGTTCATGCAGTTGACTATAAACACATTTATTGTGGACCTGTGGTAGCAAGCTTTTGCAATCTGAGAAGCTTAACCTGTATCAGAATTCACCCACACTACTGCAAGAGTCACAAGAGAAGCATACACTGAAGTTGGCAGTTTCTGCACCACTTTTCCAACTCCTGGGACACCTTCCGTAGCCTTCTTTGTAGCAATAGCCACAGTCGGAGCCACAATCAACGATATGATCAAACCCTGACTTACCACCGCGAACGTATCAGCCGTAAGCAGCTCAATAAATTTCACGAACTCCTCCCGATCAATTTCTCCATCCAAGTTGATATCGCAGTCCTATTACAAGAACATCAAACAAACGATATGAGCGCTTAAAATAACCATATTTTCCTAAACACTTGGATTTTATCAGCCCTCTGAATTTCGGGTCGGGTCACCCGGCACCGTTGATGTCCTACCCGAATTACCCAAACTCTTCCGGTAAGGATAACCGAAATTACATGTGGGAAGGAAACATGTCAGCTAATTACCCGGGTAAAATTTTTTAAATTATTCTAAAAATAATTGTAAGTTATTAGTATTCAAAATTTCTTTAAAATTATCCAAAATTATTTAGCATTTTCTAATATTATACAAAATTGTCTGTAACGTATCCAAAATTAATGTCTTTTTTTTTAAAACACTGAACAAATTAATTATGAAAACTATTACAAAGACAATTTTACAACGGACAATACTATCCGCTCCAAAATTAATGTCTTTTGATTCCCTAAAAACCCTCCCTAGACCCTTATTCGCTTTTAGCTTGTATGCTTTCCAAATGAACCACAAAATTTAGTTGTTTG
This sequence comes from Eutrema japonicum, assembly GCA_030161315.1. Classification (NCBI taxonomy): domain Eukaryota; kingdom Viridiplantae; phylum Streptophyta; class Magnoliopsida; order Brassicales; family Brassicaceae; genus Eutrema; species Eutrema japonicum. Next base: position 11,106,125 of record BSQW01000002.1, on the reverse strand, counting down.
GGTTTATGTTTTTTTGATTTTGTAAAAAAAAAAAAAAATGATAAATTAAAAGTGTGATTTTTTTTGACAAAAAAAGGTGTTAAATTGTTTTGATTTTTCTATAAACATTTTAAACGTAAACGTAAAGGCCAAAGTTTGGGCGTTTGCGTTTTGACAGAGTCTCTAGAAATTACCGTCATCATGCTTTTGACTAGATCCCTAGAAGGCGGATCGAAATGAGGACCAGGCAATCGCTTGTTTATGTCACTGAGAAAACACATCCCAACAAGAGAAAAAAATGTAAAAAACTGCAAAAAATATATATTGAATTTCTGAATCTGTAAAACCCTTAAAGAACCGAAGATCTTACTTGTAGACGAGAAGCACGGCGATGTATAGCTCTTCAAACGTAAGATTGGCTTTTCCGGTTTGAAGCTTGAACCGATCGAAAACCCGATCACATATCGCCTGTACCTGCTTCTGCCTCCACTGCTTACCTGTAATTACCAATCGCGATTCGATAATTTACATTTCAGAAGAACCAATTTCATCATGTATGAACAATTTATTGACCATCAAACTGATATGTCTTACTTTCGGTGTTAACTACTTCTTACTATGAGGGCATAAGAGAACTATGAGGGAGATAATTAACCTCGGAGCTTGTCAAAAACTTGTCCCATGGCGATGAACTTCTTCTCTGATTCCAGAAAAATGATGATACACAAGAGGCTAATCTGATTTGTTAATTGATTTTTCCTACTTTTTTTAATCTGTGGATCTGAGTGGAGGCGTGATCCTCTATTTCGTCTTCAACAGCCCAAAGATTTTTGTCCTCCTATGCTTAGGAATTTGGGCCCATACGTTTTTAAACACGGATTCAAACTAGGCTGTGAATAAGTAGAATTTTGATAGGTTCAGAAGGGTTTACGTAAGAGGAAGGAAGGAGAGAAACAACAAGGAAGAAGGAGAAAAGTCAAGAGATTGAGTTGACTTCAGATACTCTAATTGATTTAGAGAGTTTTCTGTTTTCGTTTAATTGCTGAATAAGTAGAGGTTAGCTTGTGGAGGGAAGGATTATTCATTCACTTGTGTAAACTTGAGAAGAACGATATGAGTTCTCTGAGTTCCGATCATGATGAGATCGGTAACAATGGATGTCTCCTGCTGTAATTCCTATTGATAATAATACAAGTATATTCCGATTACATTGTTCGTAGTTTGGATCTTAACAAATTGGTGCGTTGTGACGTCTCGAACCGAAGCGATGGGAGATTTAGAAGTTCCGATGGCGCGATTGTCGACAGTGGAAGATACGTTGAGGGATGTACGATCTGAGGTTGCGATTGTCAACGGCGGTTGGGAAAGATTGACGACGGCAAATGGAGAAATGACTCGTCGAATGTCTGCGATGGAGCTGCAATTGCAGAATCAAGCTGTTCAAATGCACGAACAATCTCAAATGCTGCAATCGATAGCGACGACACTGCAAAGGTTGGATCCGGTTCATCGTGAAGAACGAGCTACATCAAAATCAATAGCGACACCCTCCAATGTTCGTCCGCCGATAACATCTCCACCAATATTGCAGGTTTCGTATGATCCTACTGATTCCAACCGGAACGATACTCACGTAGGTTCGCGGGGAATTTCTGGTGTTTTATCGAATCGCGATAGCTTGTTACGAAAAGTGGATATGCCGATTTTCAATGGCACAGTTCCGTTTGGCTGGATTGCTCGAGCAGAGAGGTTTTTTAGGCTGGGGGATTATACAGATGAACATAAACTGGATCTGGTTTCGATTAGCTTGGAAGGTCCTGGGTTGAGTTGGTTCAATTGGGAGATAGCACACGAGGTGTTTAAAGATTGGGAAGACTTCAGACAGAGGTTGTTTGACAGGTTTGGTGATTCAATTGATGAAGAACCGGGAAAGAGATTGTGCTGTATTCAACAAACTGGATCCATTAAGGAATATGTTACAGAGTTTGAAGAATTATCAGCTCAAGTAGGGGGAATGGATGACAGGAGCATGACAAACGTATTCTACAATGGTTTAAAACCAGAGATGAAGGAAGTCATAAGAATGAAGGAACCTAAAGGTCTGCGAAATCATATCATAGCAGTTTTAAAGATGGAATCCAGTGCGTTCTGCAAAGTGGTGGGACAAGTTTATCAACCTGACTGGAAACACAAGAAAGCAACTATTTCCACCAATTTTAGACCGTCTGCTGCCACTCCTAAACCTTGGAGTAAGTTTCAAAATCAGGTTCAGCAAATTCCGAGTGGTGTTAATGACACAGGACAGCTACAACGGAAGGCATTGATGGATAAGACTAACATCAGACCACGACAGAGGTTTACCGATTCGGAACTGGATGAAAAGAGAAGGAATGGAATCTGTTTCAAATGTGATGGGAAGTACACCATGGGACATCGAGCAGTGTGTCCAAACAGAGAACTACAAGTCATAACAGTAGTGAATGGGTATGAATTAGAAGTCTTGGATGAAAATATGATGGAAATAACGGAGGAAACATCAGAGGATGAAATGCAGATGATGCACTTGTCTTTTAATGCATTCATGGGTCTTGACTGCCCATCCACCACCAAACTAAGAGGAACTATTGGCAAGACTTCTCTTGTGTTCATGCTGGACAGTGGAGCAACCCATAATTTTGTGGACCCTCAGGCAGTTACAAGAGCCAGGCTGTCTCTACAACGTTCCAAGAATCTGCAAATTAAGTTGGGAACAGGAATTATGGCTGATGGTATTGGCATATGCAGACAAGTTGATTTCTGTTTACAAGGTGTGGAGTTTACCTCTGATTTCATATCTCTCGAGCTTGGGGGAGTGGATGTGATTTTAGGAGTTCAATGGTTGAGAACTCTCGGTAAATGTGAAGTGGATTGGGACTTACATGAATGGAGTTTCAACTTTGGCGGAAAACGAGTGACACTCATTGGTGATCTGGACTTACAGACTCAGTTCATGTCGTTGAAATCCTTATCTCCAGTAAGAGTTATGAAGAGTAAGGGAGTGCCAATAGAATTTCACAACCAGACAGTACAGCACAAAGAGGACCATATTCCAGATCCCTTAATGGCGGTCTTGAATCAATATCAACCAGTTTTTGCTGTACCTACTGGCCTGCCACCCATCCGAGGTAACGAGCATTATATCACACTGTTTCATGGAGTGAATTCAGTGTCAGTTAGACCTTATCGATATCCACACGCCAGTAAAGAGGCAATGGAGAAGATGGTCACTGAAATGCTCGATTCCGGAATCATTCAACACAGTAAAAGTCCTTTCTCTAGCCCAGTCTTGCTAGTGAGGAAGAAAGATCACAGCTGGAGGTTTTGTGTTGATTACAGGGCATTAAACAAAGCTACTATCTTAGACAAAATCCCATTCCAATGATAGATCAACTGCTGGATGAACTGCATGGCGCAAAGATATTTTCCAAGCTCGATTTACGCTCTGGATATCATCAAATCAGAATGGCAGATGCGGATATTCCTAAAACAGCTTTCCGTACACACGAAGGGCATTATGAATTCCTCGTCATGCCATTTGGATTGACAAATGCTCCAGCTACCTTTCAAGCCCTTATGAATCAGATTTTCAGATCGTTTCTCAGGAAATTTGTACTGGTGTTCTTTGATGATATTCTCATATACAGTTCATCAGTAGAAGATCATGAGCATCATCTGCAATTGGTCCTACAAGTGTTTAAAGACCAGGTTCTCTTTGCTAATAAGAAGAAGTGTCTCTTTGGTCAGCGTCAGGTGGATTATCTAGGCCATATAATCTCCGAAAAAGGTGTGGCTACTGATCCAGAGATGACAAAAGCAATGAAAGAATGGCCTACTCCAAGGACTGTCAAAGCTTTGAGAGGATTTCTTGGTCTCACAGGATACTACCGCAGATTTGTCCATGGCTATGGCTGCATTGCAAGACCTTTGACGGAACTACTTAAAAAAGATGGGTTTGAATGGTCACCTAAAGCACAAGAAGCTTTTGATCGACTAAAAACAGCAATGATTACTGCACCAGTATTGGTCTTACCAAATTTCGAAGATAACTTCATTGTGGAAACAGATGCATCGGGGTTCGGATTGGGAGCAGTATTGATGCAACAGAAACGCCCCATTGCATTTTTCAGTCATGGTTTAACTTCGAGGGAACAAATGAAACCAATCTACGAGAGAGAACTTATGGCAATTGTATTGTCCATTCAAAAATGGCGTCACTACTTAATTGGCCGAAAGTTCATCGTGCATACTGATCAGAAGAGTTTAAAATTTCTCTTGGAGCAGAGGGAAGTTTCTATGGAGTATCAGCGTTGGTTACAAAGATTGTTGGGGTATCAGTTTGAGATAATTTACAAACCTGGGGCTGAGAATAAAGCAGCAGATGGTCTTTCACGAATACCGCAAGAGTTGAATACTGTCACTTCTACATCTTTGTTTGCTGTCACAGTACCTCAAACTATTCAGCTGCAGCACATTTTTGAGGAAATTGACAGAGATGAGTACATTCAGGAGCTGAAATCAAAGTTACTAAATTCAGAATCGGTGAAGAAGGGATTATCGATAAAGGAGGGTAGACTTTGGTATAAGAACAGGCTGATGATCCCACATCACTCGACAATGATTCCGGTGATTTTACACGAGTTTCACGATGGATATATGGGAGGTCATTCGGGAATATTGAAGACTTTGAAGAGAATTCAGACACTATTCCAGTGGAAAGATATGAAGAAGCAGGTACAAGAGTATGTGGCAGCGTGTGGAGTTTGTCAAACTCATAAATACTCAACGCTATCACCGGCTGGGCTTCTTCAACCTCTGCCGATTCCGGATAAAATCTGGCAAGATATCAGTATGGATTTTGTGGAAGGGTTACCTGCATCAGGTGGAATTAATGTGATATTCGTGGTGGTGGATAGATTGAGTAAGTACAGTCATTTCATTGGCCTGCGACATCCTTTTACCGCAACTGATGTAGCAGCTCTGTTTATCAAGGAGGTGGTAAAGTTACATGGATTTCCCAAGTCCATTGTATCAGATAGGGACAGGATATTCTTGAGCAAGTTTTGGAAGGAGTGTTTCAAATTGGCTGGCACTAAATTGAAATTTAGCTCAGCATTTCACCCACAAACAGACGGTCAAACAAAAGTCACGAACAGATGCTTAGAGACCTTCTTACGATGCTTTGCTTCGGGTCATCCTAAGAAGTGGTTCTCCTACCTGCATTGGGCAGAATTCTGGTTTAACACCAACTATCATTCTTCGTTAAAAACTACGCCTTTTAATGTGGTTTATGGCCGAGACCCTCCTACGTTGCTGTTTTTTGAGGAAGGGTCCACAGATAACTTTGAGTTGGAAACACTGTTGCGGGATAGGGATCAAATGTTGATCCAAATTAAAGAACATCTAAGCCAAGCTCAGGACTTGATGAAAGCGTCGGCAAACAAGAATCGAAGAGACATTTCGTTTGCTGTTGGTGATATGGTTTACCTAAAATTGCGACCCTACAGGCAGCACTCTGTGACTAGGAGACTGTGTCAGAAACTAGCTGCCCATTTCTACGGTCCATTTGAGATTGTGGAGAAGATTGGCAAAACGGCGTATCGTCTGAAATTGCCTGTGACTTCTAAAATTCATCCGGTATTTCATGTTTCACAGTTGAAAGCAGTTATTGGGGATCAAGAGGTCATTACTGCTTTACCGGAAACTTTTACGGATGCTGGGGAGTTTGTGTTAGAACCTGACACATTGCTGGAGACTCGCTATAATGGTCAGGGTTGTTTGGAGATTCTAATTGGCTGGAAGAACTTACCTCAACATGAAGCAACCTGGTTTGAAGCTTCAGCATTTGAGAAACAATATCCATTTTTTAAGCTTGAGGACAAGCTGCGTCTTATAGGGCGGGGTATTGATAGGTTCAGAAGGGTTTACGTAAGAGGAAGGAAGGAGAGAAACAACAAGGAAGAAGGAGAAAAGTCAAGAGATTGAGTTGACTTCAGATACTCTAATTGATTTAGAGAGTTTTCTGTTTTCGTTTAATTGCTGAATAAGTAGAGGTTAGCTTGTGGAGGGAAGGATTATTCATTCACTTGTGTAAACTTGAGAAGAACGATATGAGTTCTCTGAGTTCCGATCATGATGAGATCGGTAACAATGGATGTCTCCTGCTGTAATTCCTATTGATAATAATTCAAGTATATTCCGATTACATTGTTCGTAGTTTGGATCTTAACAAATTTCTTTCTATTTTTTTTCCTTTTTCGTTAAACGGTTACATCATCATCAAAAATAATTGATCTAATCATGTTACAAATGTTAATTAATCTATCAAATTCTACTATTTGCATCATTTACAATTATGATGAAAAGTTCTACCAATAACGACTATACATGCAACATTATGAAACAGAACCTCTAATAAGCTTTGTGTCAATTAATCTGTAAAACATACATCTTCTAAGAATCAAACTCCATATTTGATGTAAAAACCTTTGAACCCTTTGACCACTAGGCGAAGGGCTTTTACTTTCTTTTGTTTTTTGCTTTAGGGTTTAGATTTAACTACGTTAGTAAAAAAATGTTACATAAGCGTTGCCAAATTAATACTAGCGAAAAATGTTCCGAAAGAGTTCAAACAACATCAACTCAAACAAAAATGATTCCAAAAATCTTAAAAAGTTCAAGGGATAAAAAAGTAAAACCGTAAGTTGAAAAGGCACTACTCACTAGAGATATTTCGGAAGAGAAGATTAAATGGGTCATATTTTCAATGGCAAGTAGCAAGTCTCCGAATTCATATGGCTATATCTCGGAGTTCTATAACGCGGTTTTATCCATTGTCGGAAAGATTTTATCATTGTTGTCCAAGTTTTTTCGTGAAAGGTCTTCCCAAAGGCATAAACTCCACGATTTTAGCTCTCATTTCAAAGAAGACAATAACAACTAAAATGAAAGATTATATGCCTATCTCATATTGCAATGTGATATGCAAAGTTATATCTAAGATCATTGCAAACATGTTGAAAGAAATTATTTCCATCTTCATCACTTCAAACCAATCGGCATTTGTCAAAGACAAGTTATTGATTGAGAATTTGCTACTTGCTACTGAATTGGTCAAAGTTTATCATAAAGACACGATTTCTACCCGATGTGCTATCAAAATTGATATCTTAAAAGCCTTTGATTCCGTACAGTGGTCTTTCTTACCAAACACGTTCACGACAATGAACTTCTCGACGAAATTCAGTCATTGGATATCATTATGAACTACAACAGCCTTGTTCTCAGGGTAAGTGAATGGAGAATTATCTGGTTTTTTAGGAGTGAAGAGGCATTCGACAATGTTGCTCTCTTTACCCTTACCTACGTCATATTGGCGCCGTAATGATAAACAAGTTGCAACGAATGATATTAGAGAATTCGGCAGCGAACGAGGTGGAACTGAGGTCAACCGCCAGATAAAATTAACGCTTTTCACAAAGAAGATTTCCACAATCACCGAGCTGCCCATCTATCTCCGATCTCGGATACCGGTTTTTCACAAAGAAGATTTTCAATAAAATTGATATTGGCGATTATCCTTATTTCCCAAAGTCGATAAGGATAACTTCCTATTTTCTTAAGAATTGCTTTTATGAAATAAAAAGAAATCTTCTTTTTATTTCGTAGGTCGGCCTTGATGAGCTTGAGACTGGTAGTTGGGCTGATCTTAATTCAAACCGGGTTAAACCGGGGAGTGTTAAACTTACCTCCAACAATGGTGTCACACAAAGCTTCCATCGCTCTATCACCGGTCGGCTCATATGGAATATGTCCACCATGATCATCATCACTGCTACTATCATCAACTTCTTCTTCTCCTGCACTCCCTTGTGAACGTAACCGAATCCACCTTCTCCCAAAAGGGTTGCCTCTGAAAATCCACCCATTGCCTCTAATAGTTCTTCATATGTGAACATTCCAGATGACTTTGAATCAGACCAGCAAATTTGAATTCTTTAGGCAAATCCTTTGTGGCAACAAATTTGAATTCTCTCAGTTTCACTTCAAACATAGTGAAAAAGCAATTGGGGAAGAAAGGAGCATCTGACCTCAAATGGAAGGTGTGTGTGTCTGTGTCTTTAAAAATCCATGAGCAACTAAAAATTTCTAACTTGTATATTGTAACACATCTTCATTACAACATTCATCAACCCTTTGGCTACACAATGTTTCTCCCAACACTTTGATATACTTCATAGAATTGCAGCATAGATGATTGAACATGCACAAACCCATTAAAAAAGATACACATTAGCTTAACAATTTACTCATTTCCTACATATCCAATTATTAGGGAATATTATCTCACATCGGAAGTTGGAAGGGATCCCAAATAATATATAAGGGACATGAGCCAATCCACTCATTGCCAATTGATTTTGAGTTGGAAGCCCATGAAACTTAACACCAATGAATCTGACAATTTCCAATAGTATCCAAAATCTCTTGCCCCAAGATTCCGAATTCTGAGGAATGAAGTAAGCTACAATAAAGAATCTATTAAAATGGTAACAAGTTCCACGAATATCAACACGAGAGGCCAGAGATTCAGAATCCATACCTTATTATCCCCACGAAACTCAGCCTCGTTCTCAACAGCAACGCAATCCCTCGGTGACTCGAACAAAGACATGGAGTACTTCTTGCGAACAACTCCGACATCGAAGTATATAATGCCAGAGTTTGGTATGTCCACGGCGGAGACGGAGCGGTTGGAGAAGGCTTTGTTGGAGAGGAACTGATGGGAGGAGGAAACGAAGGCTTTGGGCCACGGCGTCGAGGAGGAGACATTGTATTCTTCACGCCTTCTGAATTGATTTCACCGGTGAACCTCTTGGAGTCACATGACATTGTTGATTTCTTACCCAATCATATTCAACCGAATGATCATTTACCCATCGGTGTTGAGTTTGAGATCCAACGAAAACTACAATATGATTGAAAATAGACCCCCAAAAAAACATAAAACATATTTGTATAGCATTTGAATTGGAATATAAACAAGGGGCTGTTAATTGGATAGCGTTAATAAAATATAATTCTAACAAAAAACAGTATTATTCAATAGTTAATTTTAAATACTACTGTGTTAAAATCAAGTGTTGTTGGTTTTTATATTTATAGTGTCTTCTAACCCTGGGCATAATATCCGGATCCAAAAAAAATTAACCGAAACCGATCCAAAAAAGACGAACCGAACTCGAACCGAAACCAATAAAATACTCGAACGGATCTTAGATTCCTATATCCGAAAAACCGAAACCGAACCGAGAATCGAATGGATACCTATATGATTGAGAGATCCAAAATAACCAAAATATACGAAGTTTTTAGGTATATTTGTTAAGTTTTGCCAAATTTTATTTAAATTTAACCAATTCTATTCAAATTTAACCAATTTTCATTTTATTTTTATGATTTTTCGGGTATCTGAAACCGAACCGAACCCGAACTAAAATTCTAAAATACCCGAATGGATAATAAATCCTAAACCCGAATATCAAAAACCCGAATGGATCCGAACCGAACCCGATCGAATATCCGAACGCCCAGAACTAGTGTCTTCATTTAAAGGGTTTACTGCAAAAAAAACTATCACCTTTATTATTTTTGCAAGATCGACCATAATCTTTGGAAAATGCAAGTCAATCCCCTTACCTGACAAGTCACCCGCAAAACAATCCTCGTCATCGATATGACGTGGCAAATATTAAACGACTGTGAAAAAACACATAAGTTAAAACGCATCGTTTAAATAACAATATAAAAACAACATGATGTTTACAAAAGCAAAACAACACACATTTTAAAATCATTACATCCATCAATTTTGGAGAAAAAAAAAAATTTGGTTTCAAATCTCGATCGGCTTTATCGACATTCATTGCAAAACAACGATGAATGGAGATCTCAATTACCTTCGAAACCGGTGAAATCGAGATCTCTCAGACGCTTGGAACAAAACCTCCCTTTGAAGTTTCTTTCTAAGATTAAAATTGTGAAGAAATGGATTGATTTGAGAAAACAAATTCGAAATCTGGATATGTAAAGATTTATGTGGAAAGAATCTGGAGATCAAAATTAAGGTAGAGAGGAAAATGATTAAGGATGTACGGTTGAGGAAGGAGAAGAACAAATTCGAAATCTTTCTCTCTCTCTCTGATTTTACAAATCGTAATTCATCTATTATGATTTCTTCTTTTATGTTTGATTCTTCAATTTATCTGTCTCTGATAACGACGCTAAGCTTCTTTCCCCAAATTTGTGTTTTTAGGGTTTCTACGAAAATTCAGTCTCTTATCTGCAAATATGATTTGATCTCGTGATAAGAAATTTCAAATTCTTCAATTTCTCTGGTTTCTTCAACGAAATTGAATCCATCAAAACCATAATCGAAGAGATGACTCATCTCTTACTCAATTTCAGAACCTAAACGAAGAGACCAAATCCACTGATTCTTCCAAACGAACAGATTCTTCTGAATGTTTTTTTGCTTCAGATTAATTAGTTGATGAAATAGACGAAGGGAAGGAGATAGGAGGGAGTAGCCCTGGGCGTTCGGATGTTCATTCGGGTTTGGTTTATTCGGTTGTTCGGTTATTCGGGTGTAGAGGTCTAGGGTCCATTCAGATATTATTGATGTTCGGTTCGAGTTCGGTTCGGATGTGTTCGGGTTCGATTCGGTTTCTTAAATGTATGTAAAATCCGAGTGTAACCGAAATATCAATGGATTCGGTTTTGGTTCGGTTTTTTCCAACCGAAGTACCTACTATAGTATATATGTGTGTATATGGTTCGGTTATTGTTCCGTTATCTGGTTTTAACCGAACCGAACCCAAACCCGAAGTAACCTGAGATCAAAACCCGATCGGTTATATCACTACAACCGAAGTAGCTCAATCGACAAAGTGTATATGCCCTATTATAGTATATATGTGTGTATATGGTTCGGTTATTGTTCGGTTATTTGGTTTTAACCGAACAGAACCCAAACCCGAAATAACCTGAGATCAAAACCCGATCGGTTATATCACTACAACCGAAGTAGTATATGGTTCGGTTTATTCGGTTCGGGTATGGACTTCGGTTATGGACTTCGGTTATGGACATTAAGCCCATGGCTAGGAAAGAGGAAGAAGCGAAAGAGAGAGGAAGAAGAGAAGCTATAACGTTTTTGTTCCTTTTTTAATTGTTTTTAATTTTATAATTCTAATAAAACTATTAAAATATTTAAAATGGCATGAAGTTTGTAAAATTATGATAATTAAAACACTGCGTTTTAAAAAACCGTCACCGATATAACGTCAAATTGATGGATGGGCTGTTTTGCGGATGACTTTTGAGGTAAATGGATTGACTTGCATTTTCCAATGGTAATGGTCGTTCTTGCAAAAAAAAAAAAAAAGTGATGTTTTTTTTTTCTTCAAAAAACCCTCATTTAAAAGTGTAAGTAAAAGGGTTATTCCATTAGATATTTAATTGATTTTTTTAATCTAGTGAATCGTATGTTATTTGATTTTTTTTTTAATTAAAATCTTTTATTCTTCATTCTATAATATATAAAATATTAGCTAAAATTTGGTGTTCTTCAATCAATGGTTTGACAAAAACAAACTATGTAGTTGATCAAATCTTTAATTATAAATTTCTTAGTTAAATATCATATAATTTCTGTGACATCCCCACCTCCTCCACTAAACTCCACTACCACCACCTCCACTATCCCTAACCCACTACCTCCATCACCCACCACCTCCACTACTCTCCACCCCCTACACCCTCTACTTTACCTCCTACAATGCACCCTTCACCACTGCAAAGGGTAAAACAATGTCTATAAAAGAAGAAGAAGGGAGAGAGGAAGAGAAAGAAGAAAAAAAGAAAAGAAAGAGTAGTAAAAAAAAAAAAAGGGTTGTGCATAAACAGTTCTGAGCGAGCCTCTTGTCGAGACGTGTGCGATCTGACCAGAAGGAGTTAAGTGACGATCTTCATACCCCTAGAAAGACCTCGTTGCAAGTAAGCCATAGCAAGTGACCGATTGTCATTCCGTGGTAAACTCCGTTCGTTATTCGATCTGCAATTTGGGACGGAACCACTGTTTTTCAGTCAAACCAAGTTCTGACTTTTCCCAGTTTCGCAGAAGCATCTTGAGAGCGATTTTCCCGTCGGTACAGAACGAACCAGATCACGGCCAACATACCAATTTGAAGACCACGCAGCCAACTTTCCATATCAAGCTTCGTATTCCGAATCCGAGGTAATCTCCATCCGTAAATCGATCTCAAAGTTGAGACAGAATCACTGTTTTCTGACAAAACCCAGAAAATCTGCTTCAACGCAGCAACTTCTAGGAACCGTGGACGATTCGTGCGAAGCCCTCCACCAAAATTCAGCCCGATCGGACTTCACACGAATAGTCCACGGTTCCTAGAAGTTGCTGCGTTGAAGCAGATTTTCTGGGTTTTGTCAGAAAACAGTGATTCTGTCTCAACTTTGAGATCGATTTACGGATGGATATTACCTCGGATTCGGAATACGAAGCTTGATATGGAAAGGTGGCTGCGTGGTATTCAAATTGGTAGGTTGGCCGTGATCTGGTTCGTTCTGTACCGACGGGAAAATCGCTCTCAAGATGCCTCTGCGAAACTGGGAAAAGTCAGAACTGGGTTTGACTGAAAAACAGTGGTTCCGTCCCAAATTGCAGATCAAATTACGAACGGAGTTTACCTCGGAATGACAATCGGTCAATTGCTATGGCTTCCTTGCAACAAGGTCTTTCTAGGGGTATGAAGATCGGCACTTAACTCCTTCTGGTCAGATCGCACACGTCTCGACAAGAGGCTCGCTCAGAACTGTTTATGCACAACCCTTTTTTTTTTTTTACTACTCTTTCTTTTCTTTTTTTCTTCCTTCCCTTCCTCTCTCCCTTCTTCTTCTTTTATAGACATGGTTTTACCCTTTGCAGTGGTGAAGGGTGCATTGTAGGGGGTAAAGTAGAGGGTATAGGGGGTGGAGAGTAGTGGAGGTGGTGGGTGATGGAGGTAGTGGGTTGGGGATAGTGGAGGTGGTGGTAGTGCAGTTTAGTGGAGGAGGTGGGGATGTCACAATTCTCCCCTACTACAAAGGAATTCGTCCTCGAATTCAATTCCATCAATTGATGTCCGTTCTCGCCTTTAAAGAGTTCGGGGTAATCTTATACCATTTTCCGTTCTGGTTCCCATGTTTCCTCTTGTATACCGTCCTTCTCCCAGTGTACACGCACTTCTTGTATGGTCCTCCCTTTTTTCACTGTTTCTCTCCTGCCTAGAATTTCTAGAGGATCGATCCGAACGGAGACATTCTTTTCTAAACCCTCTGGCGGATGGGTGATAATCAACTCTGGTTCTCTAACTGCCTTCCGTAATACCGATACGTGGAACACATCATGGAGCGGTTTCAATTCGTCGGGTAGGTCCAAACGGTAAGCCACATTTCCAATCCTCTCTACGATTTGATACGGTCCAAGGTATCTTGGCTTAAGCTTTTTCAACTTCCGGTTCTTATATGTATTTCCTCGAAATGTTCTCATCTTGAGGTATACCGCATCGCCAACTGCAAATTCCAGGTCTCTCCTCCTTTTATTCGCCCAACTCTTCTGACGATCGTGAGCCTCTTTTAACCTTTCTTTCAATAGCTCCACTTGCTCTACGGTTTCCTGAACAATTTCTGGTTCTAAGTCCCGACTCTCCCCTAATTCAGTCCAACACAACGGGGTACGGCATGGCCGTCCATATAGAGCCTCATAGGGTGCCATACCAATGCTCGCATGATAACTATTGTTGTAGGCGAATTCTGCCAATGGCAAATGACGTACCCAGCTCAGTTCCCAGTCTAATACGCATGCTCGCAACATATCTTCTAGCGTCTGGATAGTGCGTTCCGATTGCCCATCTGTCTGTGGGTGATAGGCTGTACTCAAATGAACCTTAGTCCCTAGCGCTTTCTGAAACGCTTGCCAAAACTTCGATGTGAATCTTGGATCCCGATCCGAAACAATGCTCACAGGTACCCCGTGCAACTTCACGATTTCTTCTAGGTAGATCTCCACCAAACGATCCACACCAAATGTCATTTTAATGGCCAGAAAGTGAGCTGATTTCGTCAGTCTGTCCACAATTACCCAAACTGCATCCAAGCCCCCAGTTGTCTTCGGCAACCCGCAGACAAAATCCATAGTGATCATGTCCCATTTCCATTGGGAGAGAGGTAGCCCTTGCAACAATCCACACTTGGTTACATAAGCTTCCACTTCTTTTTTTCATATAACTCCAATGATAGTACCGTTTCAAGTCTCGGTACATCTTGGTCATATTGTTTCGGAAGCCGGAGTGGCTGTGGATCCCGAGAAAATTTCAGCAATTACCGATTGGCCGAGACCTAAGAGTTCCACTGAGATTCGTAGTTTCCTTGGCCTGGCCGGGTACTATAGGAAGTTCGTGAAAGGGTTTGCAAGCATATCTTAAAAGAGGGCTTCGCAGTACTACTGTCGTTTGATTCAACGGTGGGATCAAAATTTTAACGGTTGGTTGTCGAGCTGAGAGCGCGTTTCCGAGACCATTTTGAAAGTATTCTTAAAAGAGGCATATCATCAATTGGCTAAGGTGAGGACTAGATGTGGATTCCTAGGATGCGTTAGTTGAAATAGGAATATGTTTATGTTTAATAAAAGTATATAGATATGATTGTTGGTTATTGCATGTGGAAGATAATTGATGCATATTTGTATGAAGTAGTTATTTGCTAGGCGTGTTAGTACACGATTTCTTGTCGCCGGGGTCATGGTCGTGAGCCATGAAGCGGTATTTCTATGTTGGGCCGTAACAAAGAATGAGAATGATACAAAGAATGAGAATGGGTTGCGGTCCCATCGATACGGGGCTGACGAGTCCAGAATGTGAAAAAGATTGAGTAACATGGGTTGCGACCTGTGCGAATGTGATGCATACTTGTTAGGATGATTGATGTGATGTGAACTATTGCATATAGAAATGATTGTTCATGAGTTGCAGTATGGCTAAGGAAGGACATGTAGGTTGTGTGTGTCTATTGCTTATATTGACATAGTCATTATTGCTATATTCAAATAATGTATCTAAGAATTATGTGTGCTACAAAAGCAAACCCTCGCTGAGTATTTCCCAAAATACTCACCCCTCTCTTCCTTTTCAGGTGAGACCGAAGAGTAATACTTGTGACGGTCGTTGTGGTGTTATTTTCCGGGTACCAAGGGCACTTCTTTTATTTTGATTTATCCTTTAATAAAGATTGTTTCTTGATTTCTGATTTAAAAGTTGATTATGTTCGTTAAGACGTTTCGAGTTCTCGGGTTGATTCAATAAAAATGATTTTTCAGAAATTAATTAAGTATTTAATGCATTTGTTATTATTAAAAAGTTGTTAAGTGAGTGTGACCCAAGTTAGGTTAAGTTTACGAGATTAGGGTGTCTCAATTTCCTAGTTATTGCATCTTGATTCCTATAAGATTCTCTAGATTTTCATCATTTTCAACAATTTCCATGGACATGCGGATTAAGGATATGTAAAGTATGTCGGATCCAACGTTGTCTTACAGAAAAGGTGGACAACAACCTTTGTTTGGAACGCATCGTCGTCTACTGTCCTTACATAGTCGTTCATCCTTCATCCCGTCTTGAAATTAGTTTGGTTTACGTAGTCGAAGGTGTAACAAAATCCAATATTTAGGCTATGTTCGTTTGCTTATCTGACATTTGCATCCAGATGATCCATTTAAATGATTCATCTGAATGATGTTCGTTTCCATTTTCGGTTTTTCATTTGGATGATTCATCTGAATTAACATTTGTTTGTTTGGTCATTTTAATCTAAATTTACATCTCTATCTAGATGTTTTTAATAGGAAAATGACTAAAATACCCATGTTTTAATCTAATCATATTTTTAGTTTTAACCTTAACCATATTAATTTTAATTCATGATCTAAACAATATTTACAACTAAATAATTTTCAAATTATAATTTTTCACATTTGTAAATTTTTATTTTCATGAAAATATATTTTTTATAAGAAATTTCATCATATAAATTAAAAACATTATTGATTTATATTTTCATGAAATATTTAAATTTAATATATTTTTTATAACAATTTAAAAATACACAAATAAAAAAGATTTTTTTTTTTAGCACTGAAAACACGAAATAAAAGTTTTGATGGGAAAATCAGAGAAAATGCAATTTTGGTTTACTAACGGAAAACAAGATTTCACAATTTTGGTGAAAAACAAAAATTTTGTTTTAGCGGAAAAACAGAATATACGTTTTTGGCGGGATAAATCACTTACGGGTTTAAAAGTAGCAAGGGCATGCCCTGCAGTCTCACACTTAGGCCATGTTTGGTTGTGCATCCAGATGAATCATATGGGTGAAGATGACAAATGATAGTTTGTTTTTCTGCAAGGCTACAGTGCAGAAGTGTCAAACAATCGTCCATATACTTAAACAGTATGAGTCGATCTTAGGACAACAAATCAACTTTTCAAAATCATCTTTAACTTTCGGACATACAATACAAGATGCGGTACGGGATGAGATTAAACAGCTGCTAGGAATTCCAAATATGGGAGGGATGGGCTCTTATCTGGGCCTCCAGGAAAGTCTCGGAGGAGCAAAAAGTAAAATTCTTAATTTCGTTGTAGAGAGACACAATGATCAAATAAATGGTTGGACATCACGATTACTGACCAAAGGAGGCAAAGAGGTTCTCATTAAATCGGTGGCATCGGCTACGCCCACTTACGTTATGTCATGTTTTCGTTTACCCAAGGCAGTCACCGCAAAGCTAACAAATGTGGCAGCGCGTTTCTGGTGGAGTGGGGATGGACAACAGAAAGGTATGCACTGGCTAGCTTGGAGGAAGATGTGTCGGAGCAAATCAGACGGTGGAATTGGGTTTAGATCAATAGAGAAATTCAACACCGCACTTCTGGCAAAACAACTATGGCGGCTAATGGATAAGCCGGAATCGTTATTCGCTCGGGTTTTTAAGGGTCGGTATTATCGAAACACAGACCCACTAGATCCTATAAGATCTTACTCCCCGTCTTTTGGATGGAGGAGCATTACTTCGGCTAGATCTCTGGTTGCAAAAAGGCTCATAAAAAGAGTTGGTTCATGTGGGTCTATCTCAGTATGGAACGATCCATGGATACCTTCATCTTCCCCGAGGTCGGCAACATGTAAAGGGTACAATTATTACCCAAATCTCAGGGTCAATCACTTGGTTGACCCATCAACACAAACTTGGAACATGGAGTTGATAAATGCAATTATCGCCCCGGAAGACGCGAAAATCATTCGCAGTCTACCTATCAGTAGCTCTTATCGACCAGATACTCTTGGTTGACATTATACAAAGACAGGAAAATATACGGTGAGGTCAGGATATCAGATCGAGCGACAAAAACAAGACAATATCGGGAATGACCTCTACGGCCCGGGAGTGACGAATTTACAGGCACATGTATGGAAATTAGCCTGCCCACCAAAATTGAGACATTTCATCTGGCAGGCCGTCTCGGGATGCCTCTCGGTCTCAGCGAATTTATGTGCTAGAGGAATAAATTGTGATACCCAATGTGCACGGTATGAAATGGACGGGGAAACGATTAACCATGTTCTTTTCGAATGCCCACCGGCTTTACAAACATAGGGACTCTCTCATTTCCCATCGGCCCCGGGAATATTCCCGATGACATCGGTTTTCTCTAATTTTGATCATCTATTTTGGAGACTCCAAAAAGCGGACAAGAACGCAATATTCCCCTGGATTGTGTGGAATATATGGAAAGCAAGGAATGATAAGGTTTTCTCAAACGTGGATAGGAGCCCACAAGAGATATTACGGACAGCGGAGACGGAGGCCATAACTTGGGAAACAGCACAAGGTTGTGAACTAGACAGAATACCTCAACCAATTGGCCCTACCTCGGAAATGGGTCAAAATGATGATCATGATAGACTGAGATGCTTCATCGATGGATCATGGAAGGAGACGGACAAGTATTCTGGTTTAAGATGGCACTGTTTTCAGGAAGGAGGTGAAGGAAAGATGATGGGATCAAGGAATCTATGAAGAAGTCTCTCCCCGCTACACGCAGAACTGGAAGCGCTCATCTGGGCGATGCACTGCATGATTGCAAATCAGAAGACGGCGATAGCTTTCGCAACAGACTGCTCAAAGTTGGTGAAGATGGTGTCTACACCAAAAGAGTGGCCGGCCTTTACACTACATTTGGAGGATTTTCGAGGAGTAAGGAGGAGTTCACATTTTTATCTATCACACACATACCACGCGCTTACAACACAGTGGCGGATAGGCTAGCACGAGGTGCTCGAGTCTACCAAGCAGATTTTACTTATATCCACTCGATACCCCCGGTTTGGTTTTCCGAATCAGCATAGGTATTTAAGCTGTTGACAAAAAAAATAAAAAAAAAACGAAATTTCATGTTTTGGGGGGCGGGGGGTGGGGGAAGCGGGAGTTTACATTTTTGACGGGAAAACGGGATTTTACGTTTTTGGCGGAATTGTTTTTTTATATTTTTAGCAGAAAAATGGAATTTTAAAGTAAAATAGAATTATTATTTATTATTTATTATTTATTATTTATTATTTATTATTTATTATTTATTATTTATTATTTATTATTTATTATTTATTATTTATTATTTATTATTTATTATTTATTATTTATTATTTATTATTTATTATTTATTATTTATTATTTATTATTTATTATTTATTATTTATTATTTATTATTTATTATTTATTATTTATTATTTATTATTTATTATTTATTATTTATTATTTATTATTTATTATTTATTATTTATTATTTATTATTTATTATTTATTATTTATTATTTATTATTTATTATTTATTATTTATTATTTATTATTTATTATTTTTTGTCAACTGATTATATTAATTTAAACTGTAAAAGGGGAATACAAATAATCCACAACCCATATTAAAAAATATATAAACAATAATACATAAAAATAACCATACAAAGCAATAAACAATGAAATTGAGTTTTGACAATTCTTTTTCCGAGTTTTCTTCATTGAGAAAATGTCCATCCTTCCTTTCATCATAATCGCATTTGATTTGATGCGATTTTCTTTGGCTATGAACCATCCTTTCTCCTGTTGTATGTCATTGACACATTTCCAAGTAAGGACTAAATATATTTTTCGAAAAAGAACCCAATTTATTGATTCTTTCGATAGAAAGAAGACTGAAAATTGCCAATTTTCAACGACTATACAAATGTCGCCATACAACAATGAGGTTGCATCTTCCGCTCCAAAACCTCGTCCCTTCCATGGTGGTTTCCATGGTAGTTGTTCCCATAATAATAATATACCTGATATCATCATATTTTACCCTTCTAATTAGAGCTGTCAAGCGGGTCCAACCCGCCCCGCTTGACCTGCCCCGCGCGGCTTACATGTATTTTCCGATCCGCATCGACCCGCCCCGCTTAACTCATTAACAAAAATTATTCGACCCGCATCTGCCTCGCTTGTCGCTTGAACCCGCGGGTAACCCGCAAATATTAAAAAAAAAAATTAGTAAAAAAAGATATTTAATAAAATAAATTTAATAAACTAATTTTCACATGAAAAAAAACATAAATACACAATTTCTGAAAAAATAAACAAAATAATTAATTAATTTATATATATTTCAAACCAAATCAGTTAAAAAAAAATATATATATATATATATATATAAATATTCCAAAATATTTCAAAATTTTAATAATAATTAGTAAATAATAATTATTTTTTTAATTGCGGGTAACCCGCGAGATCCGCGGAAAAAAAATACCGACCCGTACCCGCCCTGCATTTAATAACACTCGACCCGCACCCACCCCGCTTTTTTATATTTTGAAAATTCTCGACCCGCACCTGCCCCGCAGCGGATAAAAACCCGCGAGACCCGCGGGTAAACACTCAAATTGACAGCCCTACTTCTCATGCATTCATTTAGCTTAGGTTTCATAGCATTTCTTATTCGTTTTGTCTCATTTAGAGTATTAAGTGTTTGCATTAGGTCATAGTGAGTCTTTGCATGTTTTGGAGTGTTTTTCTAGGTAATTGGAGGCACTTGGTGACGTTTGGAGATTTGGGGCTAAAGGGAAGAGAGAATCCATCCGGAGCGCCCGAAAGAACTGGTCATACGTAGGGTCTCCATGCAGATTCAGCCTCGTTAACCTTCATGAGAGTTGTATCCCAGAGAGTTATCTGTTCACAGGAGTTTGAATCGGGTTATTTGGAAGTATGGATAGGGAGATAAGACGGATTTACTGAAGATATGTCCGTCTGGCCGAGAGAAGATCACACCGTTCAAAGAACCGGCGAAACGAAGGCCTTACAGTATGAATCAACTCAAATTGTCTTCATAAGAGTTGTAGAGGGACGAGTTAGATGTTTACAAGAGTTGGATTCAGGTCATTCGGATATCAGGTTCAGGAGTTATGGCTAATTCACTAAAGATATATCCGCCAGCCGAGACAGTTTTGCTCAATACCGAGTTGTTGTACGTAGGAGTGACATCGGTATTCACCAAAGCAGCAATACCAACGTCACAAGTCGGTACAACACGTCGGTATTGAAACAGGAGGGAAATCCCCTTAGTACCGACATGTTGTACCGAGGAGTGACGTCGGTATTGACCCTCATGACTGTTTCTCACCCAAACCAGCCGAGCTCACCCGAGGTGTCTGAAAGATCTTGCCGAAAGAAGGGTATACAATCCTAATTAGCCTCGGTGGTCTTCACGAAAGTTGTAGCCAAAGGAGTTAGATAACTACAGGAGGTAGTTTCAGGTCATTCAGATATCTGGTTAGTTAGATACGGTTGTTTTACTGAGCGTATGACCGTCTGGCAGAAGCCCCTAGACATGCCTGAAAAAACTGGCTTAAGAAAGGGTCTCCAATCCGAATTAGCTTCTGTTGTCTTCACAAAAGTTGTAGAAAAGTGTGTTAGTTGTCCACATGAGGTGGTTTGAGGCCATTCGAACTTGTATTCCAGGAGATATCGTGGTTTTACCGAAGGTTCTACACCACCACCATCCGCATAAACCCATGTCCAATACCGATGTTCAATACCGAGCAATGACCTCGGTATTGAGCTACTCAAGACCAGATTTGACCCATTTTGAACTGGGTTGGTACCCGGTTTGTCCCGGGTCGACCCGGTTCCCCCCCTTTCACTATTTTAGCCCAAAAAACCCTATTTTCATGTTTTATCTCTTTTCTTATCTCTTTTCTAGGCTAAAAACCTTGTTCTTGTGATTTGTAAGAGGGATCATACACTTTTTATGCAAGTTTAAGTTTATATCTTTGTTTCTTTCTTTAATCTTTCACATTCCTATTCTCTAATCATGATTAACATCACCTCTTTCATGAGAATTGGTGTATTCTTCATGATTAGTGAGTAGTTCATTTTAGAGCTCATGGATGAGGTAGATTAGGGGAATTTCGTGATAGATCTAGGATGTCTAGAGCTTAGTTTACATCTTCCCTCACTTATTTAGTGTTCATAATGCTAGATTAGGCTTGAGAAAGCTACTCTAGACCATATGACATTTCATGTACACAAGGTGTTCGATGAAATGCCCCAAGAACTAAATAAGGGAGTTTGCTTGCTTAGCCTATGAGAGTAGTTGTCTAAGGAGTATTAGGGCCATTGGAACCTATGTTTAATGCTTGCTAATCATCTTATCACAAACGAGAGTTTGTTCTTGATTTGGTGATTAGCAAAGTGATTAAGACCATGAGAATGGCTTAAGCTTGTTTAGGTGTTTTAGGCTAAGGGATTTGCTTTTTTGTGTGTGTTGACATCTAGATAGATCATGAAAGGACCCAAAATCCATAACCTCATCCAAGAGCTTGCCTTTATATCTTTCTAATCTCGTTTAGCATTCGTTTACTTGTGTTATTGCTTTGAATTTGAATCATTAGGTTGTTAGAAAACTAAAACCACATTTGTTTGCTTAACTTAAGAAGATTTATGTATTCCTAGTGATTGAAACTTAACCCTTGGATTCGATACCTCTTATGCTACATAGGCATTTTGAGTAATTGATACACGGCAAAAACCTTGTATCAATACCCAGCAAAGCAAAATCATCGGCAAAAATTGAACTGAAATCCCAATTTCGCCAATCAGCATTTCTGAACTCTCGTCTCTTCCATGTGCTGTTTCCAAAGCAAAGCTATTAAGATAAGAACACATAAGTCGTTGGAAACAAAATCCAACGAAAATAAATGGTTGAAGATCGCAAGTAGTTTCTGCCTCCATGGGGTAAACGCCCAATGACCCATGTTGAGTACAAATTGCATTAACTCCTCCGTTGGAAACACAAACTGGAATCTTCGCCGATTAACAACACGACCAGAGATTATTCCCAAGACTCTATAATTCCTTGGAAGTGTTACCACAATCGCATGAAAATTTTGTGGCCTACTTGTTGTATCGGTTATCGGCACCGACTAACTTTTATATCCACTTGCAGAAGAGGGCTCGGAGAATTTCGATTAAGTTAAAGTCTTAGGTCGGCGAATATTAAGAGCAAACGAGATCGGTATGATTGATGAATGACCGCGGGTCGGTTTGGTTCGAGACTAAGAAGAAAGTTCACTTGAAATGGATGATATATCGGTTCTTTCTCTTTGAAGATTACAATGTCGATTTGAGTTTTTCTCAGAGATATTCTTTTACCCCCCAAAAATCGGATCCCTTTCATATTGAGGGTACATTATTATTTATACTGTAACTTAAAGCGGTGGTTTAGAGACACTCAAACTCTAATCGGTACGGTCGGCCAGGACAGGTTGGTGATCGGGCATGACATATCGATGGTGGGGCAGGACATGTCACGTGGTTGAATAGAGTGTACTGACCGGTCTTGGTGGCAATCCACCTCATCTTCTTTGGGACTGTACGGCCGACCCGGGTGGGCTTCGCTTGTTCGGTGGGCCGGTTACTTATTGGGCCGATTGTTTAGATGGGCCGATGTTGATTCGTGGATGGGCCTTAGGAAAAGGGGGATTGCGAAATCCACTCCCAACAATTGCCCCCCCAGTTCGGCGAATAAATGAAGAAATCTTGAATTCGGCGAATCGTGCAGCCGATGTTACTAGAATTTAGATCGGCGTTTCTTTGGGAAATGCTCGGTGGGCTTCTAAATGGGCTTGTATTTGGCTGGATTTAAACCCATTTAGCGACGCGTGGAAATTGAAGAGTCGCCTAGAGTTAATCATGATGTCTCCTCGGCTCTCGCGCTCCTCTTCCTATATAATCCCAACTCCCGTTCTTTCTCATTTCATTCTTCAACACAAAAAGGTACGGATCCCTCTTTATTTCTCTCTCGGTCTTGTTTATATTCTTTTTTCTTCTTCGCCATATTTCCGCCGTATCGCCACCGTGATTTCGTCGATTCCGGGGTGTGATTTCTCCGATTAGGTGGAGGTTCGAGTTGTATCGGTCGATTGTTCTTCGTGTTCTTCGTTTTTTTTATCTTTCGATCTTCAAAAGCAGATGGCGCATATTGAATCGAGTTTATCTTCGAGATCGGCCGAGGAGGACGCTATCTCGGTGAGTAGTGATTCTTCTTCGGATAAGACGACGACCTCGGATAGTTCGGTGGGAGTAGTTAACTCGCCGATCCAGGAGTTGGCTATCCGAACACGACCAGACGGGGCCAATTCCAGCTCGGCTCGCTTGGAGATCGTTGTTCCTCAGTTGGTGGATGAAGCGATGGCCGACATAAAACTCGAGACTGAGTTGCTTGCAATGGATGAGAGGTTGGCGTTGGAGGCTGCCGAGGTTGAAACCAGGAGGGTTCGTAGGTTGGCTCCAAAATCCAAAGGTCAACTGATTCCTCGTGGTCGGCTCCGTCTGGCGGATATTTCCTCGAAGTCGGATTATGCTTCTCTGAAGAAGTTGTACGCAGGGGCGCAGCTGGTTTATGGATTGGAGCTTACGCCGCCTGCCCCCGAGGAGCGACCATTGTCTGCTACTAAAGGGTGGATTTGTTTGTACGAGGCGTACTTCACTCAGTGTCGGCTCTGGTTTCCTTTACCGAAATTGCTGATCGACTACTGTGACGCTAGGAAGATCGCCATCAGCCAGATGACCCCTACTGGGATTCGTAATATGGTCGCGGCTTTGGTTTTGGGGGCCGAATGAGGTATCAGCGTTGATCTTCGTTTCTTCGAAGAGATGTCTCGCATTAGTGCGAACGACAAGACCCCCGAGATGGTTTATGTGGCCGCGAAGAGCAATCACAAAGTGATCTTGGGGGAGAGTGTTAGCAAATTCAAAGACTGGGAACATCGGTATTTTTATGTCAAAATTAACTCGGCATCGGTCGTCGAGCTCGAGAGGAAATATAAGACTCGGTGGAACAGGGATTTTGGTAGACATTAGTTTTCATTACGCTTTTATCGAATTATCTTCCCTTGTCTAATCTTCTTCTTTTGGCTATTTCAGTTCGGCATCGAGTTTCCAAGGCGCCTCCTAAAGGTTTTAAAGAGGATTTGGCGAGAATTCGTGAGTTGGGTCAGAGGCGGTGGCCCGAAATTCATCTTCAAAGGATTCGACTGAGTTTGGCTCGTATTCATTCCGGTAAGCCGATCTTCGTATTATTTCTCTTTTTATCGGTACTCTGCATCTGACTTAGTTGTCTTTGGTTTTGCAGCTAGTTGGGGTGCGGTTGTTCATCCTTCACAGAGAAATAGCAATATGGGTGGTGTAGATGTCAACGCTTTACCGAGTTACGCGAGCAGGGCTAGAGTTAGGTCGGCCACTCCTCTTCCTATCGACGCGAGCACCGATCTTGTTGTTCGATCGGAACCTGCTGATCCCTCGAGTGTTGGGGATGATCGGCCTCAGAGGGAGGTCGCGGTGGTGGATGCCTCCGTTAATACCGAGAGTCGGAGCAATCCCCAAAGCCTGGGGACGAACATGTGGCGGAACCTGTTCAAGGGGGAGCCGAGGAAACAGACGTCGCGGAGCCGGTCGCGAGAATTGAAGAGGGGAGGCAGAAGAAAAGGAAGCACTCGTCGAAGAAATCCTCCAGACATCCCTCGAGGTCGGCTGAGCAGGGGGATCAGGGTTGGTCTGTCGATCCGGATGTTCCCTCTGTGGAGCAACAAGTTGACGAGGGCAGGCCCTCAAAGAAACAGAATGTCGGCTGTCATGGCTTCGGCTTTAAGTACGGGAAGGATGAGCCATTCGTCAATGGTAAGGCTGCCTGCTCCGATCTGCTCTGTGAGATCGGGAGCACTTCGTGCAAACTTTCGGTCTTTGGACAGCTTGAGGAGGAAGATATTTATCAAGAATTAGCCAGCCAGTTTATGAAGGTAAGCTTGGTTATCCTTTTCCTTGCGGTTTTTTTTTTGTCTAATTTGGGTCTTTAACTGTGCTTTTTGGATATCAGACGGCGTCCTGCGTGAACAGGCTTACAGCGTCGTACGATCATAAGCTAAAAAGATCGGGGATCAAGAAGTTGGATGTGGCGAAGAGGATCAAGGCTGCGGGTCGGCAATTGATGAGGGATCTTGGATCGGCAAAAAAGCAGCATGCAGACGAGAAGACTAGATCGGAGATGCTTGATAAGAGCAATCTTGAGCTTGCATCAACGATCTCCGAACTAGGAAAGGAGAACTCCGATTTTCTGACGAACTTGGAGGAGGTTTCTAGGGAGAAAGTGAGGTTGGAGAAGGAGTTGGTTTCTGAATCGGTTCGGTTGGAGAGGTTGGCGAAGGAGAAGGTCCGGCAAGAGAGAGAAGGCTTGGGAGGAGGTTAATAGGGCATATGCACCTCGGCTTTATCGCTTCAAGGGGCATCTTGAGGATCAAGAGAAGGCCCGGGAGGCAGTCATGATTGTTAACTAGATCACCGGGATTCTCGACTATCTCTAGGTGATGAAGGATGATGGTGTTGTCATTCCATCGTCTTTTATCGCTAAGCTAGAGGAAGACAAAGCCGAGTGGCGCGATACATTTAGCAAACTACAGATCACCGACCTCTTAGATGGCGATCAAGAAGTGCTGCCTCTCCCAACCGATCTTCCTCCGAGTACCTCGGTGGCTCATGTTGTCGAGCTTGCTGCTGAAGATGGTGGTCCCAAAGATCCGGAGGATCGACCTTCTGAGGATGGGGACCGTCGCTCTCAAGGTAGCTTGCCTTTGACTCCGCAGCTTCCCGAGTCGGATGAG
Organism: Eutrema japonicum; assembly: GCA_030161315.1. Taxonomy (NCBI): domain Eukaryota; kingdom Viridiplantae; phylum Streptophyta; class Magnoliopsida; order Brassicales; family Brassicaceae; genus Eutrema; species Eutrema japonicum. Next base: position 11,079,749 of record BSQW01000002.1, on the reverse strand, counting down.
TATGAAGATCCTGCCGATCTGATTACCTTAGCTGATCGGGCAAAGGAGCTGGCTGACCGATGATCGTTTTTCCTTAGTCTTTCTTTCTTTTGTTTTTGTAATCTTTTCTTCTTTTGCCGATGTAATCTTTTGCTGATTTTATATGAATGAAATCGCCGTTTTTCCTTGAAGTCTGTTGGATTTTATATTGTTGACAGATGCGAGGTCGATCTCAGCTTTTATTTTAGATTCAAGGTGCGAGACAAGAAGTTCGGCTTATCCTATAAGGTGCGAGTCTGGGCTCGGCTTATTATGTTAGTAGGTGCGAGTCTTAGCTCGGTCCACTTGTTAACTTCTTAGATTGGGTATGAATACGCGAAGATGTGTTCGGCGTTTATATTCGGCCGACCTAAGATATGTGCAGGACTGGGCCCGGCTTAGTGCGTGGGTTATTTCACAAATGCATTCATGAGGAATGCGTTTGGTAAATCGAACATCTAGCTAGGACGCCGATGTGGATTGATGCCGATGTGGGTAGTAGCAAGATGGTATTTAGAAAAATACATTTTATTTATGTAAACAGTTGCACCCCGAAATGGGTTGCCTACGTACCTTCCGAGGAAGGATCAAGCCGATCGTAGTTCACATTACATAGATATAGCTCGGTGAGCGTCTTTTTTTTATTTTTTTTTAGCCTATCTATTAGTAGTATTTCTTGAGGTTCATCGAATTCCAGGATCGTAGGATATGTTCTCCAGCCATAGTCGTTAGCTCGTATACTCCTGGTTTAACTACCTTTGAAACCTGGTACGGTCCCTCCCAATTGGCTCCTAGTTTTCCTGCGTTGGGTTCGGCGGTGTTTTCGAAGACTTTTCGAAGTACTAGGTCGCCATCCCCGAAGTGTTTTCCCTTAACTTTTTTGTTGTAGTACCGAGCTGCTTGGTGTTGGTTGTTCTGAATGCGGAGTAGGGCTTGATCACACTCCTCTTCTATTAGGTCTAGTCGGTCTCTGATCATTTCCCCGTTGAGCTTTGGTTCCTGGGTTAACATCGTTCGTCGGAGGCTCGGCTGGAGCCAGTGCTTCAATTCTGTGTGACAGGGAGAAGGGCGTTTTGTTTGTAGATCGTCATGGGGTAGTTCGGTGTGACCACAGTACTCCATCCAGTTCGTCGGCCCATAGTCCTTTCTTTTCTTTGAGTCGTTTCTTTAGTCCGTCGATGATGGTTTTGTTTGTTGCTTCGGCTTGGCCATTGCCTTGTGGGTATCTCGGTGTGGACTTGCTCAGTCGTATTTTCCATTTGGCGCAAAATCCTTCGAAGATAGTAGAAGTGAATTGAGAACCGTTGTCGGTAACGATCTCTTATGGCAGTCCGTGTCGGCATATGATGTTTTTCCATACGAATTTCTGCACATCGGCGGCTTGGACTTTGGCGTAAGACTCGGCTTCTACCCACTTGGTGAAGTAGTCGGTTATGATTAGTACAAACCGCTTTTGGCGAGATCGGGGGAAGGGGCCTATTAGGTCCATCGCCCATCTCATAAAGGGGTATGTGGCTGTGACGGTAGTGAGTAGCTCGGTGGGAATATGGATCTTCGGTGCGTGTCGCTGACATGGCTCGCACCGAGCTACGAACTTTATGCAGTCGGATTCCATGGTCGACCAGAAATGGCCGTGATTCATGACTCGCAAGGCTAGAGATCGGCCTCCGGAGTGGTTACCACCCGCTCCTTCGTGGGTTTCCTTCATGACGTCTTGGGCCTCCTCGCTATTGAGGCATCTGAGTAAGGCGCCGTAGGTATTAACGCGAAAGAGATTGCCATCGACCTGGTTGTAGTGGGCGCATTTTGACTTTAATCGTCGAGCCGCCCATCGATCAGGTGGTATTTGTCTGTAGCTTATGTAGAGTAAGATCTCGACTCCCCAATCCACGGGGTCGGCTGCACTTCCTATGTCGTCCTCTAAGGCAGGTTCATCCTCCACTTCCACTTGGTCGGATGTTTCGTCGTTGTTTCCTCGGTCGTTTTGGAGGTCGTCGATGAGGCAAATCCCTTTGGGCAGGTCAATGCTTGGCACGTCGATGCTTTCGACTGGTATTATTCGGTGTTGATGTGGTTCGGAGGTTGAGGCGAGTGCCGCTAAAGCGTTCGCCGATGCGTTGTCACTCCTCGGAATTTTGGTGAGGGTGAAGGAGTTGAACTCCTTTGAGAGTTTCTTTACGACTTGGAGGTAGGCTTCCATTATTTCGTTTTTGGTCTCGTAGTCACCACTATATTGATTTGTCACACGCTGCGAATCGCAGAATGCCTCTATTCTTCTCACTCTGATTCCTGATATATCATGGTTTTTACCCCTTTTAGGCCATGATATAAGTCCGTTTTATAGAGTATTTCTACTATTTCGTAGTGTTTTAGAGTCTTTTACAGGTTTTAGCACATTTGGAGCATAATTGGAGATATTGGAGCTTTCTGGAGCATTTTGGAGCAAAGCTGAAGTTCGTGTTGCTGAGTACCCGATCTGACGCTAGGTGTCGATCGATACTCACTAGTATCGGTCGATACCCATCGCAGCAGACACGACCCACGACTTTAATGAAGAGTTGAAGAATTGCAATTTGGTCCAGAAGTCTTTAATATTTACAAAAAGCCCCAAAACATGATTTAGGTTATTTATAGGGATTTTACAGCCACTTTAATGGATATGCTTTATATTACTTTGTTTTTAGAGAGAGCTTTGTGAGGGAGACAAGTCTGAAACTCCCTTCGTCCGAGAGACAAGTCTGAAACTCCCTTCGTCCGAGAGAAGATTTTGAACCCTCTTGTTACTCTTTCTTATTGATTTCTTTGATGATTTATTCAAATATGTTGATTGCTTCATTCTCCATGTCTGAGTATATCCACTTTAGGTTCAGGGTTCTCATAAGGGTTTTCTCTGAATGCTAGGTTGATTAGTTTATTAGGATTCACCATCTGAATTAGTTCTTCACCTGAGGTTGTGTTCAACGCTAATTCTAGGTTGACGAATCTGGAACTTAGATCTTAGGATAATTGATTAGGCGCGACAGTGCGATTAATTACCTGATAGAACTTAGGGTGAGCAAAATAACTATTCGCAAAGAGATTTGGTTTAGTTGTTTTGTGAACAAATCAAACCTGATCTAAAAGCTGATTTAGACTTTAGGATTCGCAAAGAGATTTGGAATTCTAGGATTTAGATTTAGATAATTCTCGCAACGACAGTTGGTTAATTATACTTTAGTGATTTGAGTTCAAGAATCGCGCTAAATATGAATCATGTTAGTTAGTTTATCTGAATTCATTGATTCCCTGAGAAATACCATGAACCTATATTTCTCCCAATCGAATTTACAACTCGTTTACTGTTTATTGCTTTCTGTTTCAACTAAATTGCTTAGCTTGATTCTCATCTATATAATCTACTATGTGTTTCTGTGAGTCCTTGTGTTCGACCCCTACTTTACTGCAACTACTGCTTAGTACTTTTAGGGTATTAATTTGAGCATATCAAATTTGGCGCCGTTGCCGGGGACTCAATTCGCCATTAGATTTTAGTCTGAGAATTTCGACTAAGCTCGTCGGTATCGATCGATACTACCTAGTATCGGTCGATACTCGTCGTCTTCTTTTTGTTGATATTGATCGACACCACCCAGTGTCGGTCGATACTCAACGTGTTTTTTTTTGTTACTTACGTGCTTTGCCTAGTGTGTTTCAGGTGTGAATTTGGAACGTGCAAACAAGAAAGCAAAGAAGCCAGAAGAGATGAACAACATGATGATTCTGATTCAGGATGCTACTGGAGCTTTGAGAGATCAAGAGGGTCAGTTGTGCAACGAGAGAGGACAACGTCTGGATGGAGAGGGGAACATCATTCCACCTGCTCCTGTTGTCGCTGGTAATATCGCTGGCACTACAAGAAAACTGCCATTTTACAACTAAGAGAATCGTCGTAAATCGGTCGTAAAACATGGTTTACGACGGATTAGCGACGATTAACGTTTCGTCGTAATATGATCGTCGTTAATTGGAATTCGTCGTAAATCGGTCGTAATATTAAGGAGGACTAAAAATCGTCGTAAAATCGATGTAATGTATTCGTCGTAAAATCGATGTAAATATTACATCGATTTTACGACGAATACATTACATCGATTTTACATCGATATCACGATGAAACATTACATCAATTTTACATCGAATTATACAATTTTTTTTCCGATAAATCGTCGTAATGTGATGAAAAATTACATCGATTTTACATCGAATTATACAATTTCTATTTTGATAATCCGTCGTAAATTCGTCGTAAACGATAGGTGTAAATGCGTTGGTAAATCGATGTAAATTAATCGATGTAAATTCGTCGTAAATTTTTGAACGATGTAAAATCGATGTAAACTTATTGATTTAAAATCGATGTAAAATCGATGTAAATTATTGAACGATTTAAAATCGATGTAAAATATTCGATGTAAATTCGTCGTAAATTAAGTATAATTTTTTATAAATAAATTCAAAATATAAATTAAATTAATTAAAAATTAATAAAATTATATATATATATTAAATATTTTTAAATAAATTCAAAATATAAAATAAAATTTATAATACAAAATACAAAATAAAATTCTTACTACAAACTATTGCCTAGCTGGAAAACGTAAATTATCAAAAAGCTCGTCGTCCGATCCATTCTGCTCCATATTCGCTCGTTCTTGTGCGAGCGGATCACTCGGCTGGCCTGATGTCGATCCTTCCTGCTGCCTCAGTGCAGCCGCCAAAGTCGGGTTAGTCAGGGCAATAATATCGAAGAGAGTGTTGTATCCTTGGATTGTTTTATCGTATCCTTGGATTTTTTTATCGTATTCTTGGATCTTCTCATCGTATACCACCTGCTTCGCCCGCAAAGTGTTGATCTCAGAGTTGGCGGTGTTTAACTCCGTCCGCAAAAGAACCGGATCATCGAAAAGCTGACAACGGGACGACGCGGCGGCACTATGTACGATCGATCCCATCCCTAAAACTCTGCCCTTTCTCTTCGGGGCAACCTTTAAAAAAGAAACGTAAAATTTAATAAATTGTATAAAGAAACGTTAACTTTTGTAAAAAAAAAAACGTTAAATTACCTCTGCGTATATGTCGTCCATCTGGGCAACCGTCAAAGTCGCAGTGGATTGGACCGAACTACCGCCAGGTGATAGCTGCTGAGAAAGCTGAGTTTGACGCTCGTCGATCCTTGCATGCGCGTCATTGTAGATCGCCTCTGCTCGAGGATCTACAAAAGATCCGTCTTTCTTCTTGTGAGTTTCCGCAAAAACTCGGGTCATTGGAGGAAGTTCGCCTCCATTTGCCTAACAAAAAAGACATTCAAAAAGAAATCAAACCGTTGATGGATAATATAAATTAATAACAAATTAAAATAACATAAAAAAAATCATAACTGAAAAAATTATTACCATTTGAAGGAGTCTTCCCGCAAAAGATGTTTGACCCGACGTATGAGGCATAAGCGCTGGAAGACCGTCTGGACCCATAGTGTTTCGAGAAGCCGAACACTTAGCGGCCACTTGCTGCGCATGCGGATCTCTCCAATATGCCGTCAAGCCGTTCCAAACAGCGGAAGACAGGTATGGCGGCTTCCCATGATCGCCTTTAACCTCCCACTTCCTCTTCCAATCGGAGACGGTATTGTTGAGCCGCAATTTTCCCTTCTTTTTGAATTCCGCCTTCACCGTCTCGTTGATCGCAACGTCCCAATGCCATTTTTGCTATAAAAAAAGAAAGAAATTAGAAACGATATATTAAAGATAAAGAATTTTCGAAAATAATAATGAATTAAAAAAAAAAATTACCGCGAAACATTTAAACCATGTCTCGACAACGTCTTCCGGAACCGAAGACCAATTGCGGTGAGGCTCCATGAAATAGGCTTTAATGGTGTCAGCCACACTTCGTCCAACTTTGTTATCTTCCGTAAACCTGAGAAAAAAAACAAAAATTATTAGTAAAAAAAAACCAAATTCATAATGTTATTAAAAAAAAAAAATTGTAGTTACGTACCAAAAAGTATTCAGGAGCCGTCGCGGATCTAACCGGTCTAAAGAATCATGCCCCGGTGACTGCAAAATATCTTCGACCGTCAATCCCGCATACAACAACGGCGGTCGATCAGCATCTGCTTCTGGAGGCGGCGCTGGTCCGGAAAAAGAATCCGGAACAGCGGACTGCGTCGTAGAAGATGACGGGAGATCACTCGGTCCCGTCTCGAGAAACTGGCGATAGTGTGACTTACGTGGCGCCATATCTAACAAATATTTAAAAATAATTAACTCAATTCTAGTATAATATAATTCCATTCCTAACTAATAATTACAATCCTAACTAATAAATATTACAATCCTAACTAACAATTCAAAATCCTTACAATCAATAATATAATTTAAAAATACACTGCAAAAAATGTTACCTTTTTTTAGAGAGAAGGCAGAGAGATTTTTAGAGAGAGAGAGTTATAAGATTGTGAGGGAGGAAAAATCTGGTCACGTATATATAGATTTTGATGTCGTCGTAAATTCGTTGGTAATTTACGACGAATTTACGACGAATCAGTCGTAAATTCGTCGTAAAACTGCAACCGAAAATTTAACCAATCGAAATTTCCCCCACGCGGTAAATTCAATATTTTAGGTATTACAACGAAATTACGACGAATCCGTCGTAATTTCGTTGTAAAACCTAAAATCTATACCCTAAACCCTAAATCACAATACACATATCCTGGGCGTAAGAACGAAGTATATTATTGCATCTAATACTTCTAATATTTAACAATAAATTTAATAACGACGATTGAATCTATATCGTCGTCGATTTCCATATATCACATAATAATGTATAGCATTCGTTCTTATATATAAGTATATTCGTGACATGCATGACATAAATAATGAAAATGATTTTGTAAAAACATAAACTTGTTTATACTATGATTAGAACTTACGTAAAACAAGATATAAGATAAAAAAACCAAACATGCAAATCAAACCCTAAACCCCAAATTTTAAGTATTACAACGAAATTACGACGGATTCGTCGTAAAATCGTTGTAATTTTACAACGATTTTACGACGAATCCGTCGTAATTTCGTTGTAATACCTAAAATCTATACCCTAAACCCTAAATCACAATACACATATCCTGAACGTAAGAACGAAGTATATTAGTGCATCTAATACTTCTAATATTTAACAATAAATTCAATAACGACGATTGAATCCATATCGTCGTCGATTTCCATATATTACATAATAATGTATAGCATTCGTTCTTATATATAAGTATATTCGTGACATGCATGACATAAATAATTAAAATGATTTTGTAAAAACATAAACTTGTTTATACTATGATTAGAACTTACGTAAAACAAGATATAAGATAAAAAAAAAACCAAACATGCAAATCAAACACTAAACCCCAAATTTTAGGTATTACAAAGAAATTACGACGGAATCGTCGTAAAATCGTTGTAAAATTACAACGACTTTACGACGAATCTATCGTAATTTCCTGGTAATAAAACATACATGTATAGGTAAAACACGGTTTTTTATAGGCCACCTAATTATTTACAATGCATTTTGTCGACGTAATTTCGTCGCATCTCCGATGTAAAATCGTTGTAATGCTATTCGATGTAAAACCGTTGTAAATTTTCGTTGCAAATCCGTTGGTAATTTGTAAAAAATTTCTATAAATACATTCCACACCTTCAATGCTAACTCAAAAAAAAAAACACTATAAATATATACATACCCACTTTTCCTTTAGTTTTTACGGTGATCATTGTGTTCCCACTTCCTGGTGATCTGGCCAACAAATAATCCTGTAGGATCTTGTTTTCAAGTAAAAACAGTCTTCAACTACCATAGGTGAAAGATTCATAGAATTGGACATCTATGTAAATCCTTCGTAATATAAGGATGTCCAATTCTATGTATCTTTCACTTATGGTGGTTGGTCTTTATGAATCTAGAAAACTCCACCCCGAGAATTATTTGTTGGCCAGATCATCAGAAGCGGGCATACAACGTTCCGTTCCTAAACCCAAGACTACATTACGACGATATTACGACGAATGTGGTCCTAGACGTCGTAATTTCGTCGTTAAATTACGACTATGTTACGACGAATAGTACCACATTCGTCGTAATATCGTCATTAAGTACCATCAGATTTACATTAAATTAACTGTATATTTTGGGTTTAGCATAATGTAATAAAGTTAAACTAACCCTAATCTACGTGTTTCATTCACAAAAACTGTTAAATTAACTGTCGATTTTTTATTAGTAATTTAATATATAATTTTACAACAAAAACTTAAACATTTAACAAACCGAAAATTACACATATATATAAGCTTTCAATCAGAATCATCATCTTCGTTGCGCTCATCATCTTGATTGGGATCATCATCTTCAGGTCCATCATCATCGTCAGTTTCTTCAAACTCGTCGGAATCGCCTTCTTCTGCTGTGTCGTCAGGTAGATATTAAAGTTGCCTGTTTTGTGGATCAATTAAAAGAACGTTCTCCGTAATCTCTGGTTCTGTAATATCAAGGCAAGAATCTTGTTGCATTGGAAGATCATCAACACCAACAATTTTACCCCTTGGAGCTATTTTAATAACCGATAACCATGAGATCCCAGATGTTCGAACTCGCGGATATGGAACGAACGTTACTTGTTCTGCTTGTGATGCTAGGATGAATGGCTCAAACTTGTTGTAACGTCGTGGTTTGTTGACGTCAACCACACCAAATTTGTTAATTCGCACCCCTCGACCGACTGTTGGATCGAACCAATCACATTTGAAGAGAACGCATTTCAACCTAACCAGTCCGGGGTACTCCACTTCAATTATTTCCTGCAAAATCCCATAAAAATCTATTTCACCCCTAACACATACTCCGTAGTTGGTAGTTGCCCGACGAACGCCATACTTGTATGTATGAAACACATAACCACGGGTAAAATACATGGGTGCGGTCGTTATCTTTCCGATGGGGCCTAGGAGTAACTCATGAAACCAAAATGGATATGCGGGATCGCCATGATCAACCTATGATAAGTGTAAAAGTTAGATTGAAAGCCGATATAATTAAATGAAATATTTATAACTATATTAACTTACTTGCGTCTTCAACCACTCAACAAAGTGACGATCTTTACGGTCGTTTATTTCATCATCTGAAACCCCTTCAATGCATTCTCGTACCTGAGTAACAAATAAGCTGCAAAATATATATATAGACATAAAAATTAACACATTTAATTATAATTATATTAATTAATTATTAATGACTGATTAATTAAATAGTTTTGTTATTACCTTTCGTAAGGACTCACTTCATCACAGTTTAGGAGGATGTACGTATGTGCGCTGTGCCTGTCATGCTCGTTATCCCACCAAACTTCCTTCAATTTTCCACTAAGACGACCAATTGGTGAAAATATGTCTGGGACACCATCTACTGCATAAATTCGTCCCACACCGCCATCATCGTATCGTCGGGGAGCCCGTTTGCGTGTGCGGACTTTTGGAGCGAAATAATATGAAGTGAAGTGTGAAGTTTCTTCTGTCAAACTTCCCGCAACAATTGATCCTTCAACCCTTGCTAGATTTTTTGCTTTTCCCTTTAAATGTTTCATGAAACGCTCGAATGGGTACATCCACCTAAACTGAACATGGCCTCCTAGTTCTGCTTCGTGGGGGAGATGAATGGGAAGATGTTCCATAACATCAAAAAACGCAGGGGGAAATATCTTCTCCAAATTACACAACAAGATTGGAATATTAGCAGCCAGTTGTGCAATTACATCTTCTGACAACGTTCGTGTACTAAGATCCCGGAAAAACGCTCTGATGCCTGCAAATACAAAATTATATACATTGTCACTTATATATATATAATTAATCTCAATAATTTTATATGTCATGAAGTATCTTACCTCCAATTGCTTCATGAACATTTTCTGGAAGGAGTTCGGCAAATGCGAAAGGAAGTAAACGTTGCATAAACACGTGGCAGTCATGACTCTTCATCCCTGAAAACTTATCTCCTTTCTCAACAGATTTAGCAAGATTGGATACATACCCATCAGGAAACTTCACGTCAGATGAAACCCATTTGAACAACGATGCCTTTTGTTCTGCACCCAACCGAAATATAGGAACTGGTGATTTTCCATTGCTCATTATATGCAACTCATTTCTGTTGCAAATATCTGGCAAGTCCAACCTTGACTTTCCGCTGTCTTTGGTTCTTCCTTTCACGTTTAACAATGTATGCATGATGTTATCAAAAAAGTTTTTCTCAATGTGCATGACATCAAGATTGTGTCTCAGTAGATGATTTTTCCAGTACGGAAGATCCCAAAAAATGCTTTTCTTGTGCCAATTGTGATTAACCCCGTATCCATCAGGCATATTAGCTGGAGTGTGCCAATTTCCCCCACGATTCACAGTTTCTAGTCCCCCAAAATGATCTATTTGCGCTTCTAGATCTTCCCCAGATAGATACACTGGTGGGGGGACACGCACGATTTTGTTCTTCCTAAACAACCGCCTGTTTCTCCTATATGGATGATTGATTGGTAAAACCGGCGGTGACAATCAAACCAGCATGTTTTTCGACCATGTTTCAGTTGAAACGCATCTGTCCGATCGAGGCAATAAGGACAAGATAACCTCCCATGCGTCGTCCAACCTGATAGCATTCCGTATGCAGGGAAGTCGCTTATTGTCCACATAAGCACCGCACGCATCGTAAAAATTTTTTTCCTCGAACAATCATATGTCCGCACTCCTGTATACCACAACTGTTTCAACTCATGAATGAGAGGCTGCAAAAACACATCAAGGGACCGCTTCGGATGATTGAGACCAGGGACTAAAATATTCAGGAAAAGAAATTCCCTTTGCATGCACATATCTGGGGGAAGATTATAAGGAGTTACGATAACTGGCCACTAAGAATATTGCCTACCAGACATACCGAATGGACTAAATCCATCAGTGCAAAGACCAAGATACACATTTCGCTTAGAGTTAGCAATATCAGGGTGTACCGTGTTAAAGTGTTTCCAAGCTTTTGCATCTGACGGGTGAGTCACTTCTCCTTCTCTCTGTGAATGTTCTGCATGCCACCTCATCGATGCCGCTGTCCTTTCAGATTGATACAATTGTTTCAACCTATCAGTTATAGGAAGATACCACATCTGTTGGTATGGTATCTTTGTACGCCCAGTTGTTTGGGGCCTAAATCTCGGTTTTTGGCAAAATCGACATTCCTGCAGCTTATCATCATCTTTCCAAAAAAGCATACAATTGTCAACACATACATCTATCATCTCAGAAGGCAACCCAAGACTAAACACCAACTTCTGTATCTCATAATATGTTTCGGCAGCCAAATTATCCTCTGGCAAATACTCTTTAATAAGATCAGCCCAATCATCCATGCAAACCTCAGCTAAGTTATGATCAGTTTTAATTGTCATCATCCTAGCAGCTAACGACAATTTAGACTGACCTTCTCTACATCCATCGTAGAGTGGCTGGTTTGCAGCGGCTAGCATATCATAAAATCGCTTCGCATCTATGTTGGGTTCCTCAACATTACTATTATCAGCATTTGTTTCATGAAATGCATCATTAACCATGGCATGCATCCTATCATGATCTGCACCCCGATCAAATTGATGTTGACCATGATCATAACTACCTTGATAATTTGATTCTACTTGACCTTGATAATTACTACTACTATCCGTTGCTTGAGTTCTTTCAAAACCCTCTCCATGTTGATACCAAACATAATATTGCGGCATAAATCCTCTATTTAGTAAATGCTTCCACACCGTCTCAATAAACATATATCTCGTATTCTTGCATTTACGACAAGGACATAACATCTTACCACTTTCCAGGGTTGTTTGCATATTTCCGGCCTGATACATGAATATTTCAAGCCCTTCTTTGAATTCTTCCGTCAAATCTCCCTCTGAATCCTTTTGCGTATACATCCATTTTCGTAGTTCGTATATAGACATTTATAGTGTTTTTTTTTTTTATTCTGTTTTTTTTTTTTTGATTCTTTCGTTTGAAGTTAGTCTGTATTTATAGAATTTTTTTCAGAATTACCAACGATTTTCCAACGGATTTACAACGATTTTTACGAAGTAAATTCAATGTAAAATTAGTAGGTGGACCTATTAAAAACGTGGTCTACCTAACTGCCAACATGCGACGTCAAATCGTCGTAATATCGACGTAATATACAGAAGACATATTCGTCGTAATATCGATGTAAATGTACGACGGTATTGCGACGATTTATGTTGTCGTCGTAATGTCGTCGTAAACTAGTTGTAATTTTACATCGATTTTACGACGACACATATTTACGACGATTTTACATCGAACACATATTTCGTCGTAAAGTCGTCGTAATTTCGTCGTAAAGTTACATCGATTTAAAACGGTTGTAAATTTTTGTTGGAAATAGACAGTTTTCTTGTAGTGTGGGAACGCGAATGCAGGGAATGCTGTGGCTGCTCGCGGTAGGATGATTGGTGAGTACAACAGGCCTGATCAGTTTTATGCCAATCGATCAGCGATTCGTCCTCCACCTTTTCAGAGGAATGACTTTGAGCTGAAACCTGCATACTTCACTCTTGTGGGTCAGCATCTTTTTCATGGTTTTCCTCATGAACACCCTATGGATCACATTGAGAGGTTTGAGGATCTGGTTACAAGCATCAAGAGCAATGGAGTGTCCTATGATTACCTTTTCTGCAAGCTCTTCCCATACTCTCTTGGTGGAGATGCGACCTACTGGCTGAAGCAGTTACCTCCTGGATCACTGACTACTTAAGAAGAAACTAAGACTGCCTTCCTGAACAACTTCTATGATGATGCACGATCCGAGGATCTCAGGAACAAGATTTCTCAGTTCTCTCAAGGACCGACTGAGGCACTCAAGGCTGCTTGGATTCGTTTCAAGTCATATCAGAGAGATTGCCCGCACCATGGTTTCACTCAGGTTCAGTTGCTGGGTACTTTCTACAGAGGAGTCGATTGGAGGTATCAGATGGCTCTAGATGCTGCGAGCAATGGAAAATTCTACACGAGGTATCCTGACGATGCCTATGTGCTTATTGAGAACTTGGTCTCTAGCAATAGTACCAAGAATGCAAACATGGAACGCAAGAAGCAAGCTGGTAACTTGGATTGCAGTCAGATTGCTGAGGTAAATGCTAAGTTAGATTTGTTGATGGGCAAGCAGCAGAAGTCTATTCATCTTGCCCAAAAGGATGGAGTGGAATTTGTTAACCACATTGATGGAGTTGGATTTCAAGATCAAAAGTATCAACGCCCAACCACACCACCCAGAACTTCTAAGAGCAAGTTTGAGTCTATGCTTGAACAGATTCTTCAGGGACAGCAGAAGATGACAGTAAATTTCAACGGGAAGATGGACGCTATGTACACAGATCTGAATGGGAAAATTGAGTCTCTCAGTATTCATCAGAAGATGCTGGAAACTCAAATAGCAGAAATTTTCGTCGATCCTGCTGAAGATGACGACCGGGAATCTGAAAATCCCCATGTATCGATCGATACCAGCCAGTATCGATCGATACCAGTCCAGACACCTCCCCGATGTAATCCAAAATCTCGTGTATCGATCGATACTCCTTCTGTGTCGGTCGATACTGAGGCGCTGGTCGAGAAGGAACCAGAAATTGTCACGGAGAGGGTGTATAAACCCAAAATACCTTATCCTATGCCTCCTAAGATGACCAAGAAGGAATGAGAGAATGCCAGATGCAAAGCTATGCTGGATAAGCTTGTTGTGGAGCTTCCTTTTGTTGATGATATATCGGACGATGAGACTTCGAACATCCTCCCTGTATCGATCGATACCCACCCAGATATTGCGAAGGAGCCGCGTATGAGTGTTGACAGACTTCGCAAGCCCAAGAAGCTGAATCCTATTCCCCCAACACCTCCGAGCCCCCATCACTCCAAGGCAGCTGCGTGGCTTTGAAAAGATGGTACGAAGGATTCCCCACTCGTTCACTTTTGAAGAAGCTCTAGAGGGCTGGCCTCTGCTAAGTCACTTCCAAGATTGCAGAGAAACTCTGGAAGAGATTGAAATACTCTTCATCAAGGCAAGAAGCAAGTCACTACCACCTAGGTAGTTGACCAAGAGGGAAGACCCATGAATATTTTCGGTTCCATGCTCCATCTCTGGAGTTGACTTCAAAGAGTCTCTCGTTGACTCAGAGGCTAGCGTCAATGTCATGTCAAGGGCAATTGCAGAGAGATTGGGAGCTGATATTCGATCTCCCAAGTCAACTATCACATTCGCGAACAGTGCCACCTCACTTCCATATGGTACAATCCCTGATTTGATGGTTAAAGTAGGAGATTGTCTGGTTCCTATTGATTTTCAGGTTGTGGAGATGAGCGCACAATCTCGTACGCAGTTGATTCTTGGCAGACCGTTCATGGCTACGGTTGGTGCCATTATGGATACACCCAGCAAGCACATTTCATTCTCATACATTGACAAGGAGGTGTACTACAAAGCCATCCCTAGAGGAACTCCCACACATATCTCTTGCATCACCGTTGTTCCAGGAGAGACGTTGGTAGTTGATCTTTTAGAAGAGCCTCCTGACAGACCTAATACCATCGACGTTCTAGATAGTCCTTATGTCATCACCAAGAAAGACGTCAAAAGAGCTAAGGCAAAGAAGAAGGTGAAGAGCAAAGGCGTAACAAGTTTTCCCCATGTGACTTTAACCCCTCAGCAGTGTGATGGGGATTCGATTGAATACAAGGTGAAGTGCAAGAGAACTTCGAAACCATTCTCTAAGGCTAGAGTTATTCTCACTTCGGAGCTGAAAGAGAAAGGACATGGGTTTGTGGAGAGCATGATGAGCAGAACTCTGAAGCTGGCGATGTCAAATTGTGGAGCTTGTTTTGGAGTAAGCTCTCAATCTTCTCCTGACTGATCGTCCGTACAGTTAAGCTCGTGACGTAAAACAAGCGCTTGGTGGGAGGCAATCCACTGGTGAGTATGCTTTTGAGTCATTTTTCTTTTTATTTTTCGTTCTGTGTTTGTGTCAGGATAAACAAGGAGCAAAACTCGAAATCGCCTGAGTATCGATCGTTACCACATTGGTATCGGTCGACACCCTACCCAACTGGACGGTTCATCATGTCGACTTAAGCCTGGTATTGATCGATACCAAGCCGTGTGTCGGTCGACACCAGATATTCCAGCACGGTAACTTCTTGTTTCTCTTAATTCTATTCTGTTCTTTTATTTTCTTTTACCTACTCTAGGCTAGATAACACTGGGGACAGTGTTGTTTAAGTCTGGGGGAGGTAGTGGCTGACTTTGTTTTTGTTTTTCTTAGAGTCAGTCCGTTTTTGAGTCATTCGTTGTTTTACTGAGTCAAAACTTTGTCTGAGACTGTGATCTTTTTCTTGAATCTTTTGATCTGACCTTGCTTCTAAGTGACCATTGTTACAGAATCAGTTCTAGATCGACTAATAAAAAATCCAAAGGTTGACCAGTTAACCAGAAGACACTCATGTTTCCAGCAAAGTTCCTTAAAGACTGGGCCAAATTTTTGCACTTCATCAATGTGGTTAGTATCCATAGAGCTTGATTCATCATTCGTATCTGACAAAGGAACCCATGTATTTTAAAATTATGGTATTTCTCTCAATGTTACAAGTTAATTAATAAATAGATGCAATTTAATAGAGGGTTAGGAAAATTTTAAGCGATCCCATTATTCTACTTTAGAGGGAATGATCACACAAAGGATTGGAAGCGAGGCTAAGATTTTCCTATGATGTCATTATTCGCCTACATCCTTTGATACATTGAGAGGGAAGAACCGGGGATTAGGTGGCAAACACCATCAATACTCGTGTCTCGAACCTTAATTTGTATATGCAAAGAATATGATAAGAAATAAGTCTGGAGAGAGAAATAATACCAAATATTGTGAAAAAGGGTGGTTCCTTGTTATGATATTATATGGGAAAGAATCCAGAAGGTTCTTGGTATAAATCACGGCGAAGAATCTGGCGAGGATGGCTTGATTTAACGATGCTATGAGATAATGTGTGTAGTCTGGGAAGCTGCGAATGTCTACAGAGAAGTACATGGTGGTTAAATCAAAAAGCTGGTTAGGTGATATGTGGAGCACTAAGGAAAATGGTCATTGCAATGTTTTATGAACATGTGAGTCTCTATGTTTTCAAACCTCTTTCTCTGGTTTAGTCTTCTATTTGCTTGAGGGCAAGCAAATGCTAAGTCTGGGAGAGTTGATATATCATGGTTTTTACCCCTTTTAGGCCATGATATAAGTCCGTTTTATAGAGTCTTTCTACTATTTCGTAGTGTTTTAGAGTATTTTACAAGTTTTAGCACGTTTGGAGCATAATTGGAGATATTGGAGCTTTCTGGAGCATTTTGGAGCAAAGCTGAAGTTCGTGTTGCTGAGTACCCGATCTGACGCTTGGTGTCGATCGATACTCACTAGTATCGGTCGATACCCATTGCAGCAGACACGACCCGCGACTTTAATGAAGAGTTAAAGAATTGCAATTTGGTCCAGAAGTCTTTAATATTTACAAGAAGCCCCAAAACGTGATTTAGGTTATTTATAGGGATTTTACAGCCACTTTAATGGCTATGCTTTATATTACTTTGTTTTGAGAGAAAGCTTTGTGAGGGAGACAAGTCTGAAACTCCCTTCGTCCGAGAGAAGATTTCGAACCCTCTTGTTACTCTTTCTTATTGATTTCTTTGATGATTTATTCAAATATGTTGATTGCTTCATTCTCCATGTCTGAGTATATCCACTTTAGGTTCAGGGTTCTCATAAGGGTTTTCTCTGAATGCTAGGTTGATTAATTTATTAGGATTAACCATATGAATTAGTTCTTCACCTTAGGTTGTGTTCAAAGCTAATTCTAGATTGACAAATCTGGAACTTAGATCTTAGGATAATTGATTAGGCATGATAGTGCGATTAATTACCTGATAGAACTTAGGGTGAGCAAAATAACTATTCGCAAAGAGATTTGGTTTAGTTGTTTTGTGAACAAATCAAACCTGATCTAAAAGCTGATTTAGACTTTAGGATTCGCAAAGAGATTTGGAATTCTAGGATTTAGATTTAGATAATTCTCGCAACGACAGTTGGTTTATTATACTTTAGTGATTTGAGTTCAAGAACCGCGCTAAATTTGAATCATGTTAGTTAGTTTATCTGCATCCATTGATTCCCTGAGAAATCCCCGAACCTATATTTCTCCCAATCGAATTTACAACTCGTTTACTGTTTATTGCTTTCTGTTTCAACTAAATTGCTTAGCTTGATTCTCATCTATATAATCTACTGTGTGTTTCTGTGAATCCTTGTGTTCGACCCCTACTTTACTGCAACTACTGCTTATTACTTTTAGGGTATTAATTTGAGCATATCAATTCCCCTGGCCAGTCTTAGGCCGGCGATCAATGCTTCGTATTCCGCCTCGTTGTTTGAGGCTTGGAAATTTAGGCGGAAAGATTGTTCTAGGATTTCTTCCGTGGGAGATTGCAGCCTAATTCCCACGCCCGATCCGCGCAGTGATGACGAACCGTCGACGTAGAGTCGCCACTTTTCTTCTGCTGGGAGAGTGTCGCCGATTAGTTCGAAGGGAAGCTCGATAATGAAGTCGGCCAAGACTTGCGATTTGGCGCTAGTTCTGTTTCGATATTCTATATCGTAGTCGCTTAGCTCGACTGCCTATTTTGCCATTCGTCTTGATTGGTTCGGGCTATGTAGGATAGTCCTAAGTGGTTGGTCGGTTGGGACGATGATGGAATGGGATTGAAAGTAGGGTCTTAGTTTTCTTGCCGAGATGATGACAACTAGCGCAAGTTTTTCTAGGGTCGGGTATCGCGATTTTGCATCGTCCAGCGTTTTGCTGATGTAGAAAATTGGCTTATGATCTCCTCGATCTTCCTTTACTAACACGCCGCTGATTTCCGAGCTGGAGATCGATATGTAGAGATACAAAGTTTCGCCTTCCTCTGGCTTTGCCAAGATCGGTGGCGTGGTTAGGTAGATTTTCAGCTGTTGGAAGGCTTCCTTGCACTTGTCATCCCACTCGAATCGCTTGTTCCCTCAAAGTAGTTGGTAGAATGGCAGACATCTGTCGGTAGATTTGGAGATGAATCGATTCAGGGCAGCGATCCGGCTCGTTAATCGTTGTACCTCCTGCGTGTTTCGTGGCGATTGTAGGTCGATTATCGCTGTTATCTGTTTGGGGTCGGCTTTGATTCCTCTTTGGGTGACGATGTATCCCAGAAATTCGCCTGAACTTACTCCGAATGTGCACTTTGACGGGTTTAGCTTCATTCGGTATTGATTTAGAGTGTTGAAACAAGTTTGGAGGTGGCCGATGTGATAGCCAGCAGTGAGTGATTTGACGAGCATGTCGTCTATGTAGACCTCCATTTTTTTTCCGAGTTGCTCGGCGAACATATGATTAACCAGTCATTGGTAGGTCGCTCATGCGTTCTTCAGGCCGAAGGGCATGACTCTGTAACAATATGTGCCGCGGTCGGTTATGAATGCCGTCTTTTCTCGGTCGTCAGGATGCATCATTATCTGATTATAGCCAGAGAAGGCATCCATGAAGGATAGTAGCTTATTGCCGGCGGTTGCATCCACCAAGCGATCGATGTGCGGTAAAGGGAAGCTGTCTTTTGGACATGCCTTGTTGAGATCGGTGAAATCGACGCAGATCCTCCATTTCCCACTCTTCTTTTTGACGACTACCGGATTGGCCAGCTATTCTGGATACTTTACTTGGGTGATAGATCCCACCGCCGATAGTCATTTAACCTCGTCGTCGACGGCCCTGGCTTTTTCCGGACCTAACTTTCGTCGCTTTTGTTTGATTGGTTTGAAAGTTGGATCGTCGTTCAGTTCGTGGCGAGTTATTGCTGGGTCTATTCCAACCATATCGTTTATCGACCATGCGAAGGTTGATGCATTTCGGCGTAGGAGGCGGATCAGTTCGAATTTAATGTCATCTTTGAGTTCGGCTCCGATGCCAACGCATCTCTCCGGGTCGCTCTCGTCTTTGTTGACTTGAAGGACACTTTCACGCTTTGGGTTATTTTGAGGTGGGAGCTCGGCATGGATCCTTGGTTTGATCATTAAGCACGTTTCGGTCGTTGTGAAGCCGAATTTCGCAGCTTATGCTCGGTGATAAAGCACGTTCGGGACATCTCTTGGTTTCCTCGGATCGTTTTGACACCGTGCGGAGTAGGGAATTTGATACACTGATGATAGGTGGATGGGACAGCCTTCATTGTGTGTATCCATGGTGTTCCTAGTATCGCGTTATATATGGTTGGCTTATCGATGACGATAAATTTGACGAGCTTTGTTGTTTTCACGACATACACCGGTAGTATGATCATCCTGATTGTCATGGTCGTATCCCCACTGAATCCCGTGAGTGGTTTGACGGATGGTTTGAGATGATGGTCGGTGAGTTCCATCTTATTTAAAGTCTCTTTGAATATTAGGTCCACCGAACTGCCGGTGTCTATTAATATTCGTGAGATTTCGCAATCACCGACCCTGAGTTCGTTCACGAGAGGATCGTTGTGTGGTTGGTCTGCGCCGGAGGCGTCGTCCTCGGTGAAGCTTATCGTTTCGCTGATAGGCTTGGCGATCTGATCTTGCCATCTTTGAGCGATTATCACTTTTCTGCCGTATTTTTTGATTGACCGAATTGAATCATTGCATATCATAAGGCCGCCCATGATCATGTTGACCCGTCTTCGAGCGGTCGGTGGTATTCCCTGTTTATCATCGAAGTCGTGGTCTCGTTTTGGCTGCTCATCGTTTGTTCTTCGCATGATTGGCGGCGGGGGCATGCTTTCGTTTTGACTGGGCCTGGGTCAGTTATTGTCAAGTCGATGGGCTTCGTTTGATTGTTGCTCGTCGACCCGTGATGAGGAGTGATTCTGATCGCCGATCTCTCCTCTTCAAAATTTCTCGAGAAGGTATTCTTGTAGTTGGCAACATTGAGAGGTGGGATGTCCATATCGCCTGTGATAGTCGCAGAATGGGCGCTGGCTTTCTTGGTTACGTACCCATTTGTTTGACTGTTGTTGGAGTAGTGCTTCGTCGACATAGTTTACGTTTGTTCTCCTACCCCTGTCGTTACCGTTATTGTTGGCACGATAACTTTGATTGAGGTGTTGCCGTGGTTCACAAGTACTCCTCCCTGGGTTTATCCTTTGTCGATGGATCTGGATTAAGGGGGCATTTCCTGACCATTGCTTCCTTATCCTCTTCGTCTTTGATGTATAGCACTGCTCGATGTAGCGCATCTTCCAAGGTCGGTGGTTTGTCGAACTTCAGGCTATCTCGGAATTTCATGTTATGTCGGAGGGCTCCCCATAAGGCCGGTATTGTCGCATCGTCGGGCACCGAGACTCGAGAGGCTACCGAATTGAATCGGTTCATGAAGGCTCGGAGAGATTCCTTTTCCCCTTGAGCGATAGTATAAAGGCCGGCACAAGAGGTTGGGTGTTGGAGGAACATGTGATAGCGTTTGAGGAAGGCGGTGCTCAGCGCACGGTAGCTATTTATGGAATTCGCATCGAGCTTGGAGAACCACACCAGGGCGTCTCCTGCAAGGGTTTCTACGAAGAGTTGGCAAAAACCGGCGTCTCGCTCTTCGGCGGAGTATCGAGATCGGCCCATCGCGATTTGGAATGCCATCAGATGTTGGTCGGGAACGGTGTTTCCTGAATATACCGGAAAATTGATCTTTCCTGGATTGCGTAATGGAAAGTCGGCTATCTGAGCCGTAAATGGTGTGTTTTGCATTTTTTTTTAACACGCGGTCGATCTCGGGAGCTAAGCTGGTCGCCCGATGCACTAGGGACGTCATGGCATCTAGTTTGGCGTTTATCTCCTCCGTCTCTTGATCTCGTTCAGGGTTTCTGATTCGATGGGGGGAGTTAATGCTTCGAAGCTTGACGGGCGTGTTCGGTTTTCGGCGTACGTCGGGTTTCGAAGTATGTTGTTCGGGGGGGATGGCTGATCGCCGAACATGTTACGGCGAGTGCGATGGTGTTCGGGAGTCTGGGCTTCCTGGGACTTGATTCCCACTTATCGCCTTGTTGCATACCTCCACCGGTAAGGCCACCGGAACATCACCATCATCAAGGTTAATGTCCTGGATCGCCTTTCTGATATTGTGAGATTTATAAATCAGGGATTCGTGACAGTTGAATCCCTCAAATTCGTCATAGCGGAGCACGAGCCCCCCCCCCCCCCCCCTACGGAGATGGATGATGCGTCGGAGAAACCGCTGTAGAACTACCCCCCGATCACATCGAAGATAAAGAAAACCGTTCTCACAAGGAGAAACCGTCGAAACACCATTTTTGTTGCCATCAGAGCGTTATTTCACACACACACACACATCCATTGATTTGATCTCGATGCCAGAGAAACAAGTATAAGGAAGTTATGCGATCGTCTTCTCCATCGCAGGAGAGAAAAGAGAGCGTGGAGCCGTATAATTACAAAAATGCCTGATACTTTTTTTTTGTCAACTGATTATATTAATTTAAACTAGAGCTTGGCAATTGGAGTAAGTATGGAAAGACAGCCGTAATAGGCACATTAAGGGTATGTTCGTTTCATCATTCAGATGATTCATTTGGATGAAGATGAGAATTGATGTTTGTTTAAATGAGTTTCATTTTCATTTAGATGAATCATCTGAATGAGTTTTAACAATTATAAACAAATTTTCGAATCCATCTAGATGATCTGAACTGGACCATCTGAATAAAAATGAATCTGTAAAAAAGAAAAAGACAAAAATACCCCCAAACAAAATAAAAATTAGCAATTAAAAATAATAAATAATAATAATAAAGTATCATATTTTTTTTTTGTCATCTAATCTTTATTTATATAAAATTCAAATTACATAAAGTACATAAAATATAAAAATTACAATACAATAAAATAACGAAAGTGAATATTGCTGATTCTTTTCTTCGACAAATTTTGCTTTCAATTAGAGAATCCACGCTTTCCTTCCTTTTAATCGCATTCGATCTGATGCGATTTTGATCTTTGGCTATTGTCCATAATTTTCCTTGTTGTATGATATATCATGGTTTTTACCCCTTTTAGGCCATGATATAAGTCCGTTTTAAAGAGTCTTTCTACTATTTCGTAGTATTTTAGAGTCTTTTACAGGTTTTAGCACATTTGGAGCATAATTGGAGATATTGGAGCTTTCTGGAGCATTTTGGAGTAAAGCTGAAGTTCGTGTTGCTGAGTACCCGATTTCACGTCAAGCATCGATCGATACCCCCTTGGTATCGATCGACACTCATCGCAGCAGACACGACCCGCGACTTTAATGAAGAGTTGAAGAATTGCAACTTGGTCCAGAAGTCTTTAATAATTACAAGAAGCCCCAAAACGTGACTTATGTTATTTATAGGGATTTTACAGCCACTTTGTTGGCTATGCTTTATTTTACTTTGATTCTACTTTGGTTTTTGGAGAGACAACTCTGAACTCCTGTTTTTATTGATTTCTTTGATGATCTATTCAATCACGTTGCTTTCAATCTCCATGTCTGAGTAGATCCACTTTAGGTTCAGGGTTCTCATAAGGGTTATCTTTGAATGCTAGGTTGATTAGTTTATTCACTATCTGAATTAGTTCTTCACCTTAGGTTGTGTTCAAAGCTAATTCTAGGTTGACGAATCTGGAACTTAGATCTTAGGATAATTGATTAGGCACGACAGTGCGATTAATTACCTGATAGAACCTCAGGTGAGCAAATTGATTATTCGCAAAGAGATTTGGCTTAATCGATTTGTGAACATGTCAAACTCGGTATTAAAGCTGATTTAGACTTTAGGATTCGCAAAGAGATTTGGAATTCCTAGGATTTAGATTTAGAGAAATTCTCGCAACGACAGTTGGTTAATTATACTTTAGTGATTTAAGTTCAAGAACCGCGCTAAATCTGAATCCTGTTAGTTAGTTTGTCTGCATTCATTGATCTCCTGAGAAATACCCTGGGCCTATATTTTCCTCCATCGAATTTACAATCCTTTAACTGTTTATTGCTTTTGTTTAATCTGAATTGCTTAGCTTGATTTGACACTATTCGATCTATTGTGTGATTTCTGTGAGTCCTTGTGTTCGACCCCTAACTATACTATGACTACTGCTTTAGTACTGTTAGGGTATTAATTTGAGCATATTAAATTTGGCGCCGTTGCCGGGGACTCAATTTCGCCATTAGATTTTAGCTGTCGAGTTTCGACTAAGTTCGTCGGTATCGATCGATACTACCTAGTATCGGTCGATACTCGTCGTTTTCTTTTGTTGATATCGATCGACACCACTTGGTATCGATCGATACTCATCAATTTTTTTGGTTACTTACGTGCTTGACTTTTGTGTTTCAGGTGCATGCCTAATCGTGAAACCAGAAGAAACAAGAGCACTCCGCTAGTCAATCTATCGTTAGAGAAGCTAGCACATTTAGAACGCGCAAACAGAAAGACAAAGCAAACATCAAGGATGAACAACCCAGTGGTTTTAAGAGCTGATGAAGCTGGAGTCTTGAGAGACCAAGAGGGTCAAGTGTGCAATGAGAGAGGGCAGCGACTTGATGAGGCTGGAAACGTCATTGTCCCTCCTGCTGCTGTTGGTCAGATTATCGCGCCAGCTGCGCAAGCCAACGTTGGGAATGGTGGAGTTGATCGAGGTAGAACACGTGGTGAGCACAACAGACCTGATCAGTTCTTTGCCAATCGAGCTGCGATTCGCATCCCAACTTTTCAGAGGAATGACTTCGAGCTGAAACCTGCGTATTACACTCTTGTAAGTCAAAACCCTTTCCATGGCCTACCTCATGAGCATCCCATGGATCATATCGAAAGGTTAGAGGATTTGGTCACTGGTATGAAGTACAATGGAGTGCCCAATGCGTTCCTTTTCTGCAAATTTTTCCCGTACTCTCTTGGTGGAGATGCTGCTTATTGGCTGAAGCAGTTAACTCCTGATTCGCTAACTACATGGGATGAGACGAAGAATGCATTCCTGATCAATTTCTACGATAATGCGAGATCTGAAGAGTTCAGGAACAAGATCTCTCAATTTTCTCAAGGTCCAACAGAGGCACTCAAAGCTGCTTGGGTCCGTTTCAAATCATATCAGAGAGATTGCCCGCACCATGGGTTCAATCAGGTTCAGTTGTTGGGTACTTTCTACAGAGGGATCGATTGGAGGTATCAGATGGCTTTGGATACTGCGAGTAATGGGAACTTCAATACCAGATATCCAGATGATGTGGTTGTGCTAATTGAGAACTTGGCGTCTAGCAATAGCACCAATATTGCTGATTTCAAGCGGAAGAAGCAGGCTGCAGGAATTGATGGATCTCAGATTGCTGAAGTTCAAGCAAAACTGGATATGCTGATTGGGAAGTCGAAGAATGGTGTACACTTTGCTGCTGGAGTCGATAATATCAGTAGAGATGAAGTGGAGGATGTTAACTACGTTGGTGGTCCTGGATTTCAGGGTCACCAATTTGGGTACAACAACAACCGAAACTTCAACAACAACATTCGCAATTACGGAAACTCTTCGTATCAGCCCATCTCTCCAAAGTCCACAAAGAATAAGATGGAATCCATGCTTGAGCAGATTCTTCAAGGACAGCAAAAACTGCAAGTGGATTTCAATGGAAAGATTGACCATATGTACACTGATCTGAATGGGAAGATTGACTATCTGAATGGGAAAATTGAAATTGTCAATCTTTCTCAGAGGAAGCTGGAAACTCAGGTTGCTCAGACCGCCGCAGCTGTGAAGAGGCAAAAAGGTTTTCTTCCAGGGAAAACTGAGAATCCAAGAGCACACGTCAATGCAATCACCATAGGAAGTGCTAAAGAAACCACTGCAGTGGTAGAAAAGGGTTTTGATGCAGGAATTTTCGACGATGCTGTTGAAGATGACGACTGGGATTCTGAAATCGCCCAAATATCGATCGATACCAGCCTGTATCGATCGATACCAGCCCAGACACCTGCACGATGGAATCCAAAATCACGTGTATCGATCGATACTCCTCCAGTATCGGTCGATGCTGAGACGCAGGTCGAGAAGGAACACGAGATTGTCAAGGAGAGGGTGTACAAACCCAAGATACCTTACCCTATGCCTCCTAAGATGACAAGGAAGGAATGGGAGGACGCCAGATGCAAAGCTATGCTGGATAAGCTGATTGTGGAGCTTCCTTTTGATGATGATATATCTGCCAGGGACGATTCAAGAGCGAGAGTATCGATCGATACCCTACCTGGTGTCGGTCGATACCCCTCGCAGAACGAGCCAGAAATTGTGAAAACACATGAGTTTATTGAAGAAAGAGTTCGCAAGCCCAAGAAGCTGAATCCTATTCCTCAACACCTCCGAGCCCCATCACTCCAAAGCAGCTGCGTAGCTTTGAGAAAAGGGTACGAAGGATTCCCCACTCGTTCACTTTTGAAGAAGCTCTAGAGGGCTGGCCTCTGTTAAGTCACTTCAAAGATTGCAGAGAAACTCTGGAAAAGATCGAAGCACTCTTCATCAAGGCCAGGAATCCATCACTACCACTGAGGCAGTTGACCCAGAGGGAAGACCCAGGGAAATTCGCAGTTCCATGCTCCATCTCTGGAGTTGAATTCGATGCGTCTCTCGTTGACTCAGGGTCTAGCGTCAATGTGATATCAAGGGACATCGCTGAACGAATGAAAGCTGATATAAGACCCCCTACGATGCTGCTCACGTTTGCGAACTCCTCCACCTCACCTCCATACGGTACTATCCATGATTTGCTCGTTAAAGTAGGAGATTGTCTGGTGCCCACTAATTTTCAGGTTGTGGAGATGAGCGAAGGATCTGAGGTTTCTTTGCTCCTGGGACGACCGTTTATGGCTACTGCTGGCTTGATCATAGACACACCTAATAAGAGACTCTCTTTCTCTTACATTGACGGAGATGTCTACTATGATGCCATTGCCCCTAGAGGTGCTCCCACACATGTCTCTTGCTTCACGGTTGTCACAGGAGAGACATTAGCAGTTGATCTTTTGGAAGAACCTCCTGACGAGCCAACTGTCATAGACGTTTCGGTTGAACCCCGCAACATCCCCAAGAAAGTTATCAGAAAGGCTAAGGCAACAAAGAAGAAAGCGGAGAGCAAAAGAGTCGAGAGTGTTGCTTCTATGACCATAATCCCTCAAACGTTTGATGGAAATTCGATTGAGTACAAGGTGAAGTGCAAAGGAGCCTCGAAACCATTTTCTAAGGCTAGAGTACTTCTTACTTCGGAGCTGAAAGAGAAAGGAAAGGAGTTTGTGGAGAGTATGTTGCGCAAAACTCTGAAGATAGCAATGTCAAGTTGTGGAGCCTGTTTTGATGCAAGCTCTCATTCTTATCCTGCCTGAAGTCTCATTCTTATCCTGCCTGAAGGGCGTTACAGTCAAGCTAATGACGTTAAACGAGCGCTTGGTGGGAGGCAACCCACTGGTGAGTCTTCTTTTGATTCTTTTTCTTTTTATTTTTTGTTTTGTGTTTGTGTCAGGATAAACAAGGAGAAAAACTCGAAATCGCCTTAGTGTCGATCGATACCCCATTGGTATCGATCGACACCAATCGAGAATGATTGGTTCATTATGTCGACTTAAGCCTAGTATCGATCGATACCAGGCTGTGTGTCGGTCGATACCCCTATTCCATTACGGTAACTTCTTGTTCTTCATGATTCTACTCTTTTATTTTGTTTCTTTTACCTACTCTAGGCTAGATAACACTGGGGACAGTGTTGTTCAAGTCTGGGGGAGGTGTCTGCTGACATTGTGTTTGTTTTTCTTAGAGTAAGTTGTTTTATCGAGTCTAAAACGTTTTATTGAGTCAAACCTTGTTGGAGATGATGATCATGTGCTTGAATTGTTGTTTTGATTTTATTTTGAGTGACCAGTGTTGCAGGATCAGCTCTAGATCGAGTAATGAAAAATCCAAGGACTGACCAGTTGACTAGAAAACATCCATGTCTCCAGCAGAGTTCTTCTGAAACCTGAGCCAAATTTTTGCACTTCATCAATGTGGTTAGTGTTTACAGAGCTTGATTCATCATTCATATCTGACAAAGGAACCCATATGTTTAAAGTAATGGTATCTCTCTCCCCTGTTATAAGTTGATAAATAAGAGCATAAAAGATGAAATGATTTTCTTCTAAGTAGAGGGCAAGGAAAATTTCCAGCGATCCCATTATTCTACTTAAGAGGGAATGATCACACAAAGGTTGAAAGCGAGGTTAGGAAAATTTCCCGTGATACCACTATTCGCCTAAACCTTTGATACATAGAGAAGGAAGAACCAGGGATTCGGTGGCTAACACCATCAATACTCACGTCTCGGACCTTGATGTGTATATGCAGATCTAAAAAAAGAGAGAACATAATAAGAAATAAGTCTGGGGGAGAGAAAGTGATACAAAAAAATGTGAAAAATGGTGGTTCCTTGTAATGATATTGTATGGTAAAGAATCTAGAAGGTTCTTGAACATTAGTTGCAGCGATGAAACTGGCGATGAAGGTTTTATTTGAACAATGCTGCGAGATAATGTGTGGAGTCTGGAAAAACTGCGAATGTCTACGGAGAAGTACATGGTGGTTAGATCAAAAGCTGGTTATGTGACATTTGGGTGCTTGGGAAAAGGATCTTTGCGATGGTTCCTGAATAGGTGAGTCTCCGCGTTTTCAAACCTCTTTCTCTGTTTAGTCTTCTATTTGCTTGAGGGCAAGCAAAGGCTAAGTCTGGGGGAGTTGATATATCATGGTTTTTACCCCTTTTATGCCATGATATAAGTCTGTTTTATATAATCTTTCTACTATTTCGTAGTATTTTAGAGTCTTTTACAGGTTTTAGCACATTTGGAGCATAATTGGAGATATTGGAGCTTTCTAGAGCATTTTGGAGGAAAGCAGAAGTTCGTGTTGCTGAGTACCTGATTTCACGTCAAGCATCGATCGATACCCCCTTGGTATCGATTGACACTCATCGCAGCAGACACGACCCGCGACTTTAATGAAGAGTTGAAGAATTGCAACTTGGTCGAGAAGTCTTTAATAATTACAAGAAGCCCCAAAACGTGACTTATTTATTTATAGGGGTTTTACAGCCACTTTGTTGGCTATGATTAATTTTACTTTGATTCTACTTTGGTTTTTGGGGAGACAACTCTGAACTCCTGTTTTT
>BSQW01000002.1:10901589-11050786 GCA_030161315.1 Eutrema japonicum | reverse complement strand
CTCGTTTGCAATTGTTTCCTGGTAAACTGCGTTCTCGTTGGTCAGGTCCCTTCACAATCAAGGAGGTCAGACCACATGGTCTTGTAGTGCTGATCAATCGCAAAGGCGAAGAGTTCACTGTCAATGACAAAGGGTGAAACACTATTGGCAAAGGCCGAGATTCAAACAGGGCAGATAATGCCTTTGGTTGATGCCACCAACAGACTGAAGGGCGTTACAGTCAAGCTATTGACGTTAAACAAGGGCTTGGTGGGAGGCAACCCACTGGTGAGTCTGTTTTTGAGTCGTTTTGTTTTTATTTTCGTCCGTTTTGAGTTTGTGTCAGGATAAACAAGGAGCAAAACTCGAAATCGCCTGAGTGTCGATCGATACCCTTCAGTATCGATCGATACCCTACGCGATTGAGAACGGTTCATGTCGACTTAAGCCTGGTATCGATCGATACCAGGCTGTGTGTCGGTCGATACTCAATGTTCCAGCAAGGTAACTTCTTGTTTTCCCAATTTTATTATGTTCTTTTGTTTTCTTTCACTGACTCTAGGCTAGATAACACTGGGACAGTGTTGTTCAAGTCTGGGGGAGGTGTCTGCTGACATTGTTTTTGTTTTTCTTAGAGTCAGTTATTTTATCGAGTCAAAATTATTTTATTGAGTCAAAACTTGTTGGAGATAATGATCCTGTGCTTGAACCTATTGATTTGATTTTGTTTTTGAGTGCACAGTATTACAGGATCAGCTCTAGATCGACTATTGAAAAATCCAAGGACTGACAGTTGACTAGAAAACATCCATGTCTCCAGCAGAGTTCTTCTGAAACCTGAGCCAAATTACTGCACTTCATCAATGTGGTTAGTGTTTTTAGAGCTTGATTCATCATTCATATCTGATAAAGGAACCCATGTGTTTAGAGTTATGGTATCTCTCTCCCCTGTTATAAGTTGATAAATAAGAGCATAAAAGATTGAAATGATTTTCTTCTGAGTAGAGGGTTAGGAAAATTTCCAGCGATCCCATTATTCTACTTAAGAGGGAATGATCACACAAAGGATTGGAAGCGAGGCTAGGATTTTCCTATGATGCCATTATTCGCCTACATTCTTTGATACAATGAGAGGGAAGAACCGGGGATTTGGTGGCAAACACCATCAATACTCGCGTCTCATACCTTAATGTGTATATGCAAAGCTGAAAAAAAGAAAGAACATAATAAGAAATAAGTTTGGGGGAGAGAAAGTGATACAAAAAATGTGAAAAAGGGTGGTTCCTTGTCATGATATTGTCTGGTAAAGAATCTAGAAGGTTCTTAAACATTGGCTGCAGCAATGAAACTGGTGATGAGAGATTTATTTGAACGATGCTGCGAGATAATGTGTGGAGTCTGGGAAAGCTGCGAATTTCTACGGAGAAGTACATGGTGGTTAGATCAAAAGCTGATTAGGTGACATTTGGGTACTTGGAAATAGGGTCATTTCGATGGTTCATGAACAGGTGAGTCTCCGCGTTTTCAAACCTCTTTCTCTGTTTAGTCTTCTATTTGCTTGAGGGCAAGCAAAGGCTAAGTCTGGGTGAGTTGATATATCATGGTTTTTACTCTGTTTAGGCCATGATATAAGTCCTTTTTATAGAGTCTTTCTAGTGTTTTGTAGTCTTTTAGAGTCTTTTACAGGTCTTAGCATGTTTGGAGCACAATTGGAAGTATTGGAGCTTTCTGGAGCAGTTTGAAGCAAGGCTGAAGTTCGTGTCGCTGAGTATCTGATTTCACGTCAAGTATCGATCGATACCCCCTGGTATCGATCGATACCCATCGCAGCATAACAAGACACGCGACTTAATGAAGAGTTGAAGAACTGCAGATTTGCCACATAAGTCTTTAATAATTACAAGAAGCCCCAATTCGTGTGTTAGCTTATAAATTAGGGATTTTACAGCCACTGTTGGGCTATGCTTTATTTTGTTTTGGTTTAAGAGAGAACTTGGTGAGAGAGACAAGTCTGAATTTCCCTTCGTCCGAGATTCAGATCTCAAAACATCTTGTTACTCTTTCTTATTTTCTATTGAGTATTTATTCAAATATGTCTATTGATTCAATTTTCATGTCTGAGTAGATCACCTGTTAGGTTTGGAGTTTTCTCATAAAAGATTTCTTTGAATGCTAGGTTGATTATCTGTTTAGGATTCACAATCTGAATTAGTTCTTCACCTTAGGTTGTTCTCAAAGCTAATTCTGGATTGATCACCTAGAACTTAGATCTTAGGATAATTTATTAGGCACGAGAGTGCGATTAATTACCTGATAGAACTTAGGGTGAGCAAATTGATTATTCGCAGAGAGATTTGGTCTAATTGATTTGTGAACATATCAAACCTGAACTTTAAAGCTGATTTAGACTTTAGGATTCGCAAAGAGATTTGGAATTCCTAGGATTTAGATTTAGATAGTTTTCGCAACGAGAGTTGGTTAGCTATATTTTAGTGATTTGAGTTCTAGAACCGTGCTTAATCTGAATCATATTAGTTAATTTAGCTGCATTCATTGATTTCCCGAGAAATACCCTAAACCTATATGCCTCCAACTGAATTTACAACACTTTTTCTTGCATACTTGTTTTCAATTACATCTTTTGATTTAGCGTATTTTGGATCTATACAATTTCTTGTGTGACAACTGAGTTCTTGTGTTCGACCCCTGATTTATTGCAGCAACTACTTTAGTACTATTTAGGGTATTAATTTGGGCATATCAATACTCACTGTTGCATCTTCTAGAGGTTACTAGTTGATCCCACCAGTTGAGAGCATAATCATAGAACTCTATTGCTACAACCCTCACTCTATTGATTTATGTATAGTGCTGACAGTTAAAGACCAACTATATCTTCTTCTCCCACTCCTAATAAGCAATTTTCTTCATGAAAAGGTGGGATTTTTAGTTTGAGGCCTCCAAAATTGTTTTGTTGTTGAGCTATGCTTTCTCGTGCACGTCTAGTTCTTCTTTGACTATTTTGAAATGCACTACCATTATTTCCATAGTAATCATCCGTAGCTTCATCTCTTGATGATCCCTAATGTTCTCTATTTCTCCGTGGGGGTCTCTCTTGTCCACTCCTTTGTTGTGCCCCATTATGTACTGGATCTGGTTGTTGATGAAGTTCTTGACACATGGCATCGATTTTGGTGTTCACATCTGCTCCATCCAAGCTGAAATAGCTTCCACCAACAATTTCTTGTTTTGATTGTTGCTGGTTTATTCTCCATGTTCAAACATCTTTTGTTAAACTGAAATATGATAAAGTTTGCTGTGTTAAATTGAAGTCTGCTAAAGTGTGATGTCTTAAACTGAAGTCTGATGAGGTATGATGTGTTAAAAATGAAGTATGTTGAAGTCTGTTGTGTTCTTCATCAATCATCACTCTTAATCTCTTAAAACTCACAATCTTGACCTGAAACAGATCAACAAACAAATCACCAGTAACTACTCCTCACAAACGATCAACTCATCAAGGGTCTCTTTGTGATCAGATTAAAATTATGACAATCCTAGTGATAGATCTACACACTAACACGAATCTAAAGAGTCAAAATATGATAGAGTTCGATAGAAAATAGATTGCCACAACCTACATCTAAATCGACAAAAACTTAATGATAAAAAAAAGAATATGAACAGATTATAAGGATGATGAAGAACGAAAATACCCAACTTTTAGAGTGATGCGCTCTGATACCACTTGATAAGATTTCCCTTGAATCGATACTCTTGTATATGGGTAAGGATAAACCTTGCTGCAACAGAACCTGGAATTTGTATTGACAAGGGATGTGGATTGAGAGGTCGCACAAGAGCTGCGGAAAGACTCTTGATATACCAATTCGATTCTCTGTATATTACACACCAAAGAGATCAAAAGTTTTGCTGGATATGACTCACCAACAAAGTTATCTAACTTGAAAAAGGTTTTTGATAAAAAAGATAGATGAAACTCGACAAAGATATATAAAGGGTATAAAAAGAAAACAAATCAAGTATTACTAGAACATTAACTCATCTCGAAAACTAGCAAAGAATTATAACTAAGTTTGAATTTGAAAGATGAATCTTGCCCTTCCTTGGTCGAGATTTGGACTTGATGGTTCATGGGCTTTGATCAATAAATGGGTTATTAGAATGTTATCCATTTGCCTCTTTAAAAACCTTTTTTGGAAAACGCATTGGGACAAAACCAAAGAGAAGGGAAAAGAGCACAAATAAATCACATGCCCATTTGTTTTGGGCATGTATTGAAACCAATGAGGTTTGAATAACATCTTCTCTATCTTGGGCCATGTGATCTGGTCGATTCCAAATGTGGTCAAGTATTCCTCTAATTGCTTCTTTGAATTTCTTGGCTCTAGAACGAGTCATGGGTCCAACCGGTGCAACTAAAGCTTTCTCATCTAGAAGCTCATCTTTGGTGATGTCCATGAGCACATCATTATATCCACTTCCGAAATGGTCAACCTTGTGTGGTTGTTGATTCTAGAAATTTTCTCTTTTGAGGTATAGCCTGAGGTTGAATCGAGCTAGTCTTATAATTAAGCCCGAAGTCATATGGGCCCGAAGTCTAGAGATTTCCTCAATTGCTTTGAAATTGTGATAACAAGTATCATGCTTGCCTTTACGGAAATTCGGAAAATACATTTTCCAAAAGATTGATCTTTTAAGACGTAGTGGATTCGACGAGGTCGGCTACTTCTATGTTCAGATCCAGTGATCGCATTGTCTCTACGAAACCACATGGTGTTGTTACGGCTGATAAATAGAATTTTATCCTACTCAAGAATCAATCATAAATACACATGTCATTGTAGTGTTTTAGGTGTCAATCCAATCTATGAACTAGTTCAATGCAACAAGAATACAAGACACTTTTTAATTCAAGCAAACAAAGTGGTTTTGGTAATTAAGCTAGTGAACTATTAATTAAAAGACAAGTGACAAGAGCTAAAGACACTAAACGGTGAATAAAACAATGATAAAAGGGCGAATTCAAGGATAAGGTAATTGAGATAAGGCAACCCAATGGCTAATTAATGATGTCCAATGCTTAATGAAGACTAATCCCTGGGCAAAGATCACTAATCTTAACTAATCATTTCTCAATGCATTAATTACTTTGCTAATCACTAATTCAAGATCAAATTCTCATTTGTGAGTCACTAATTAGCAAGCTTTAAGTTTAAACATTCAAGATCAACCAAATAATCACTCTAGACAACTAATCTCTTAGGCTAGAAATTAATATCTCTTGATTAGTTCATCAAAGCATTTCATCGAACACCTTGTGTGCATGAAATGCCTTATGATCTAGATCCACTTTCTCAACCTAGATCTAGCTTTAAAACCACTAATCAAGAATGAAAATCATATAATCTAATCCTAGACATCATTAATCATCCATCAAATCACCTTAAATCTACCAAATCCTCAAATCCTAAAAAACTACTCACTAATCATGAAGAACACACTAAATCTTGTGAAAGAGGTGTTGTTAATCATGATTAGAGATTATGAAGATGAAAGATTAGAGAAAGAACACAAGAACTAAACTCAAACTTTCATAAATCAAAAGATCCTTGGGAAAAATCCCAAAAACCCTAAAAAGAGAGGTTTTTGTTCTTGAGAAAAAAGAGAAAAAACATAAAAAGGAGATAGATCTAAAAAATGGGTCTCAACAATATTTAAAAGTGTTTTCTGGAGCTGGGTCGGACTGGGTCAACCCGGAACAAACCGGGTATTGACCCAGCCGAAACTTGGATACGTTTTCAGTGAATCGGCCATAACTCCTGCACCTAACATCTGAATGACCCGAATCCAACTCCACAAGACAGACAACTCAATTATCTACAACTTCTGTGAAGAATGCAGAAACGGAATAGGAGTGGAAACCCTTCGTCTGGGTTGATCTTTCAGACATCGTATTAGTATTAGAACTCATTTGGATGCCAGACAGAGACGTCCTTTCTATATTTGCCATATCTCTTGAACGGCCGATCTTAATGACATACTACCAGCACTAAAAGAACACCAACTCGATTGTCTATGACTTTCATGAAGACCTCCGATTAAACTGGTCACGAAAAGGTTTTCATTTGGCCTGATCTTCGAGTCACTTCGGCTGGTACTGTAACTTGGATGTTTGGACCGTGTGGAGCTAACCGAGTGGATCTTGGTCGGTTCAGATTGGTCTTGTCTATAACCGAGCATGCTCTGGGCGGTGTGCTTTGGTCAGTCGAGTTCCCTGAGCTAGGACCGACCCGATTAGACCGTGCCGATGGTGCAAGGTACGTTTTCTCGGCCATGCGGATATGTCGTCCTTAAAACCGCGATAACTCCCTAACCAGATGTTTGAATGACCCGATTCAAATCCCTTGGACAGCTAACTCACTCCTCTGAAACTTCCATGAAGGTTATGCAAGCTGATTCAGATCGAAGGGCCTCCTTCCAGTCACATCTTTTCGGCGTCTCGGATGGTCTTTGCATTCTACTTCGGCCCATTTCTCCAAATATAGCCAAACTGCCTCCAATCACCTAGAAAGTACTCCAAAACATGCACGAACTCACTAGACCTAATGAAAATGTCCTAATTCTCTAAATGATACCTAAATGCAAGACAAAACCATGATTATGCATGTAAATGACACAAATCTCTAAGTGAAATGTATGCTAAAACATGCAATATATGAGTATATCAATTCCCCCAAACTTAAATTTTTGCTTGTCCTCAAGCAAACAAGAATAAAGAAAGGGAGAAGACTAAAAATTGGAGCTCAAATCCAAAAGTGCCATAAAAAGAATCAAAGCCCAATGTCCAAGTTGCAAACTTCTTGATACGATCAAACAAACTTACTCAAAAGTGACTAGCCATACTTGTCCTTGCATGACTTACATTCGAACCTCAACCTACACAAACTTTCATATCTTCCAACCTCTTAACATTGATTAAGTGTAATAGGTGTGAATCATGTTTATGCAAGATCAAATGAATTCATTTGGCTAATGGTTAGTGTTGATCCGTAAATCACACAAAAGGGGTAAAACAGTACTTTTAGTCGGAATCTCGTTTATTGATCTAAGTCGGCGTTACAACAGGATTTAAGTAAGAAGGCAAAGACAAAAGAGTTGAGATCGGTAATGAGCTCTCTCTTGTATTCTCTGTCTCTGCGGAAGTTGTGGATGGTTTAAACGAATGAGCCTCCTCCTTTATTTATAGTGTCTTTGAGGCGGTTGAAAGGAAGATTTCCTTTTCCGAGTTTGATTAGGAAAAGGAAATCTTCCGGTTTTCTCTCCGAGATAAGGATAAGTTCCTGATATCTCGAGGAGTCGACCAAAGAGAATATTTCCTTTTCCGAGATCGGTGGGAAAAGGGAAATATTCCGGTTTCATCTGTTGTAACGGACCGGGCTTGTGATGGGCCTAGATCGGTAGCCGAGATGGGCTTTCAGCGAGATTCCGAGCTCGGCCCAACGTTTCGGGCCGACTTGTCTTTGATCCGAACCATCGTAAACCGGTCTCGGTTCGAACCGAGTTAAACCAGGGGGTGCTAATCCCCCCTCTAACAATTGGTCCCCCCCCTCAGTTCGGCGAGGGAGTTTATGAGTTCGGTGAATTTTTGGGGAGTATTCTTTAGCTCGGTTAAAACTGAGATCGGTACGATCTGATCAGATTCTATTTCGAGTGCGGCGGATTTTTGGGTTCGGCAAATTTCGAGTTCGGCGAACTTCTTTCGAAGGTGAAGATCGGAATTCCCGTGATCGAATAGATTTTGGAGCTTTCGAGTTCGGCAGATTTTTCTCGGGAAGAGTGTGCCGCTTTATCTTCTTTAGTCGCGGAATTCGAGGGGTCGCGTGTCGATTCGTATTCTTTGGCTACAGAATTCGAAGAGTCGTCATCATTGCGTTTTTCCTTATAAATACCGCTCGATCCTTCTTCATTTATCACTTCTGTTTATTTTCTTCAAAAAGGTATTTCTCTCTCTCTCTAGAGCTCTCCCTTCTCTCTAGAATTTATTTTTCTTTCCGTTCTCCGATCATTCCTCCGCCGTGATTCTTCCGATCTGTTTGAAGATCTTCGAACTTTCTGGGCGATCTTCAAGCTGTTCTTCGTTAGTATTCAAGTTGTTCATCTTGTTCTTCATCAACTTCTTTCGTTTGATCGACATGGGTTCAAGAACTTCTCCCGTTTCTGTTAATGACCGAGCTTCTCCACCTGAGTCTCCCGATCTTGAGTTATCTATCAACAGTTCTGATTCAGGCTCGGACGGACTGGGTGACGTAGAACGGGAGATGTTTAGGCGCAACTCTCAGTGCGCTGCGGCCGGACCGAGCAGCTCGAGGGTTACGATCGAAGTTCCGCATCTCCTCGATGAAGATCTTCCTGAAGATGGAGGTGGTGCATCTTTCGATTAAGTTCGGGCAGATGCCGAATTTGCTGCTCGGCTTGCAGTGGACGAGGATGCAGCTGGTCTTGATAATCAAGCTTTCTCTCCGGCTGTTCGGCCAGATATAGGGGGTGATGATCCCGTATCGGCTACTAGGCGGGTTGTTGAGAAACCCGTAAGTATCGGATCGTCTCGATCGATTGCAGAGACCATCCAAGTTACGTTGGAGAAGTGCGGTGCTCCAAACGACTTGCTCTTCAAGGTCCCGAAAGCTAACGACCGCCCGTGGGACGCACCTGCTGGTTATATATGCGTTTATGAGGAGTATTTCAGAAGCTGCGGTCTCCAATTTCCTATTCCCGAACTTTTCTACAAGTACTGTAAGAGACGACATATCGCGATCTCCCAGTTGATGCCGGCCACGGTAATAAACCTTATGGGTCTCCTTTCTCTCGGCGAAGAGTGCGGTATCCCGATTACGGCTAAGGTTTTCGAGAGGCTTTTTCGGGTAAACCTGTCGAAGGTGAAGCCTTGGTATCTATCGGCTAGTGCGAAGCCGGAAGCCGATCTTGTTACCGGGAATAAACCGAGCAAGGTTAACAACTGGAATGCGCGGTATTTCTTCGTGAAGATCGACGAATCTTCCGTTGAGTGCTCGGGAGGGAGTTACCGAACTCAGTGGAGGACTCCTATTGGTAGATACTTGTTCTTGATTTCACCTTAGTGCCTTATTTTGCCTAAATTATATTTTTCTTTTCTGTTTTCAGCTCGTCATCCTCCAGGCTTCCTTATCACCACACCGGGGTTCACTTTCCTCCACGCGAAGCAGTTAAGTGAGGCTGGTAAAGTTCGGTGGCCTGAAGCCTACCAAGAGAAGCTTGACTTGAAAGCGAAAAGAGCTCTTAGAGGTAAATTTCGGTAGATTTTTCTTCTCAGTTCGGCAATTTCCTTTATCTGTGTTCTTTCTTTTTCCAGCAAACCCATCTCGTCGTCGAAAAATGAAGTTCGATGATATCCCCGATCTCTCTGCCGAGATGGATGGTGATGAAATGGATGCGGACATTCCTCTGGCAACCGATCAGGCAAATCCTGAGGCTATGGCTGAAGGAATCGGCCAAGGAGAGGTTCCTGTAATGGTCGAACCCGAGGCTTCGGCTGAAGAGATCGGTCAGGACGAAGTTCCTGTAATGACCGAACCTGATGCCCCAGTCGAAGGGGTTGGCCAAGGAGGGGTTCCTACTGGGGAACACACTTCTCTTCCGGCCGAAAAGAAGAGGAGAAAAAAGACAAAGAAGGGGTCTCGGCAGGCTGCTGATCCAACTGCTAGGGTCAGTACCGAGCATACCGAAGGTGGCGAAGGCGGCGAGGGGAGTACCGAACCCCAAATTGCTGAAGGGGAAACAGTTGTTTTATCGGACAACTCTCCAGCGCCAAAGAGGCGTCGGGCGTCCGATCCTGAGGCCAATTCTTGGGATTACGTCGAATCGTATCGGCGCTTGAGTTTCGGCCCGGATTTCCTTCCGCCGATCGATTCCCTTCGCCAATCTGAGGCCTATAAAAAACTGGCCCAGACTACTGCTGAGGTAAACCCTTTTCCCCTTTTATTCTTGAGTTCGTCGTTCCTTGTCCTTCTTTTTTTTCTAAGGTTCGTTATTTTAACAGATGGTTGCCCAGACGAATGAAATCGTCGGGTCTTATGACCGTGAGCTCGGAGCCTCCCGTCGTCAGGCTTTTGAAGCGAGGGTTCAAGTGGTGGAGCTTCGTAAGGAGCTGAATGTGTCCGAAGACAGAGTGGAGGCGGGTGATCGCGCGGTAGCCGAGCTGACCCGCGAGATTGCGGCTTTGAAGAGATCCAAAGCTGAGCTGGAGCTGGAAAAGGATGCCCTTGCGACGAAGCTATTCACAGAGACTTCAAGGTTGCGGGCTGGCCGCTCTCATCAAATCTTGAAGAGGAAAGCGGTAACTGAAAAATGCCAGGTTCGTCTTCAAAAAGTTAAGGACCATCTGGCGGCGGTTGATCAGGCAAAGAAACCATTCCTGGCCGTTAACCAGATCCATGGGATCCTCAGCTTCTGCCAGAGTCTGAAGACGAAGCACGGTATCGTCGTCCCGCCGTCTCGTATTGAAAAGCTCGAGAAGCTTAAGGCTGAGAAGTCGGCAGAGTACGAGGCGATCGACCTCCGCGAGCTGGAAGATGCGGATCTAGTCGTCTCGCCCTTTACTGATCTG
The DNA here is from genome assembly GCA_030161315.1 of Eutrema japonicum. Classification (NCBI taxonomy): domain Eukaryota; kingdom Viridiplantae; phylum Streptophyta; class Magnoliopsida; order Brassicales; family Brassicaceae; genus Eutrema; species Eutrema japonicum. The sequence goes on along the minus strand of BSQW01000002.1, from coordinate 11,040,141 downwards.
GTTCACCCGGGAATTTCGCCCTCGATGGGTAACGAAGTACCGCCAGGGCTTGATGAGTTCGGTACTAACCGAACTTCGATGTCGGCGGACCAAGCTGAAGCGATGCGGAGGCAAGGTGTTTAGGCCTTTTTCCTACATGTAATTTGTTTTTAGTTTTCTTTTGCCCGAATGGGCTTATAACTAGACCTCTTGGACCGGAGGGTTTTTAAACTCCGGTATCCGTTTTGTGGTTTTGCCCGAGGGGCTTTTGAACGAATCTGATTTTTATCGATCTTCTTTTTATTTTGAGTGTTATGCTTTATTTCTCAAGTTATTCTTATGCCGAGTTCAGATATATTTGAAGTCGTACCTAATACGAACCTCTCGAATTTATCGTACACAGTGGTGCCGTAAACTGTACGGTCTTAGCCGGGTGAAGAGGATAAATTCGACTGAACCTGTTCGAGGTCGGCAATCCCTATCGTAGATCGGCTTACTGCTTTTGCGATTGTTGAGAAATCGGCTTACTTGTTTTTGCGACTGTTTAGAAATCGGCTTACTAGTTTTGCGACTGTTGAGAAGTCGGCTTAGATTTGCGAGGAAGGACGTTCGGCTTGACCCTAGAGTTTTAGTTTAAGAGTACGTGAACAGCCCATCTTAATATGCTCTAGGTTTCTCACATTGAATCCGAGTGTGCGAGACGGACTTGGCTTATTTAGCTCGGATAATCTGAGAATTTGGTGCGAGACTGATCTCGGCTTTGAATGTGGAAAGTGTTTTATCCATTGCACCATGAGGATGCGTGCGAGTTAAACTCGACTTATTTCGATCGTCTGGCCAGGACGTCGATATGGGAACCGTTGGTGGTTGAAAATGCGAACTGTTGAAGTTCGGCAAATGTAAAGTTTGACTTAGATAATACGAACAGTTGGAGTTCGGCAAACTAAAAGTTTGACTTAGAAAATACGAACTGTTGGAGTTCGGCAAACTAAAAGTTTGACTTAGAAGATACGAACTGTTGGAGTTCGGCAAACTAAAAGTTTGACTTAGAAGATACGAACTGTTGGAGTTCGGCAAACGAAAAAATTTGACTTAGAAGAAAACGAACTGTTGGAGTTCGGCAAACGAAAAAATTTGACTTAGAAGAAAACGAACTGTTGGAGTTCGGCAAACGAAAAGTTTGACTTAGAAGAAACGAACTGTTGGAGTTCGGCAAACGAAAAGTTTGACTTAGAAGAAAACGAACTGTTGGAGTTCGGCAAACGAAAAGTTTGACTTAGAAGAAACGAACTGTTGGAGTTCGGCAAACGAAAAGTTTGACTTAGAAGAAAACGAACTGTTGGAGTTCGGCAAACGAAAAGTTTGACTTAGAAGAAACGAATTGTTGGAGTTCGGCAAACTAAAAGTTTTGACTTAGAAAATACGAACTGTTGGAGTTCGGCAAACATAAAGTTTGGCTTAGAAAATACGAACTGTTGGAGTTCGGCAAACTAAAAGTTTGACTTAGAAAATACGAACTGTTGGAGTTCGGCAAACATAAAGTTTGGCTTTAGAAAATACGAACTGTTGGAGTTCGGCAAACATAAAGTTTGGCTTTGAAGGTACGAACTATTGGAGTTCGGTAAAATGCCTTGGTAAAATTTTATTAATGTTATAGCTGCGCCTGTGAAGGCTGCCTACGTACCTTCGAGAGAAGGATCAAACCATTCGTAGTTCATATTACATATTAGAATCGAGCGTATGTGTAGTAGCTCGGTGATCTTTTTTTTTTTTTTTTTTTTTTTTTTTTTTTGACGCTTGAGGGTTGGCCTAGATGTAGTACCGCTTGAGGTTCATGGAATTCCACGAACGGGGAATGGGGGTTCCGTCTAGCTTCATGAGCTCGTAGACGCCTGGTTTGACTATCCTCATGACCTGATAAGGTCCTTCCCAGTTTGTGCCGAGCTTGCCGGCATTCTTTTCTTCGGTGCCTTCGAAGACTTTTCTTAAGACAAGGTCGCCGTCGGTGAAGTGACGTCCGCGGACCTTTTTGTTGTAGTAGCGTGCTGCCAAGTTCTGATAATTCTGAATCCGAAGTAAGGCTTGATCGCGTTGTTCCTCGAGATTGTCGAGGTTGTCGAGCATGATTGCGTCGTTAAGATCAGGATTTTGTACGAGCATCGTCCGACGGATAGTCGGGATGGTGAGTTCGGCGGGGCATAGGGCTTCCACGCCATAGGCCATGTAGAAGGGGGATTGCCCCGTTGACGATCTTGGGGTCGTTCGGTATGACCATAAGACTCCGTCGAGTTTATCTGACCATGTCCCTTTATGAGTATCCAATCTTTTCTTGAGGCCGGCTATGATTGTTTTATTTGTTGTTTCGGCCTGACCGTTGCTCGGCGGGTATCTTGGTGTGGAAAAACTTAGTCGAATTTTCCACTTAGCGCAGAAGTCGTTGAATAGTGTTGATATGAATTGGGGACCGTTATCGGTGATAATCTCATACGGAATTCCATGTCGGCAGATAATGAATTTCCAGACGAATTTCTGAACGTCAGCGGCGAGGATGACGGGATATGCCTCGGCTTCTACCCATTTGGTAAAGTAATCCGTCATGACGAGGATGAACTTTTTCTGCGTAGCGGATCGTCTGAAAGGACCGATGATGTCCATCCCCCATCGCATGAATGGATACGGAGCTGTCGAAGTGGTTAGCAGCTCGGTAGGAAGATGTATCATTGGGCCGTGCCTTTGGCATTTGTCGCACTTCGCGACGAACCTCTCGCAGTCTGCTTGCATACTTGGCCAATAATAGCTTGCTCTCTTGATTTTCAGGCTAGAGATCGGCCGCCGGAGTGATTGCCGCCATCGCCTTCGTGTATTTTTTTCATGACTTCCTGAATTTCATCGCCTGAGATGCATTTGAGGAGGATTCCTGCTGCACTCCAACGAAACAGTCCGTCTTTGATAAATATGTAGCGAGCGGCTCGCATTTTGAGTCGTCGAGCGGCCCATCTATCGGCCGGAATTTTGACATCGATGATGTACATTTTTATCTCTAGTGTCCAATTGGCGGGAGTCTGCTCGTCGGACTGTCCGAGGTCTATTGGCTCATGAAGTCCGTCCGTCTGTTCCTCTGTTTCATCGTCTGATCGGGCCGATTCATCGACTTGCAGCGTGTCGTTGTTGCCTTCGGTGGTACTAGAGTGTTCGGGCTCGGTATCTTGATCGGGCTAGACGGTTGGAGTCCGTCTCTGTCGATGTAAGACAGGTTCAGTCGCAGGATTTTCCTCGTAATCCCGTCTACGAGTCGTGACGATGCATTGTTCTGTGCTTCCGATACTAGGTTCTGATATACTTTCCACCGGGATCGTTCGTTTGAGGTGAGGGTCGGAGTTTGAAGCCAAGGCAGCGAGTGCGTCGGCTGGAGCGTTTTCTCCCCGTGGAATCTTGGTAAGTTCGAACGAATCGAATTCGGAAACGAGTTGTTTGACGAGCTTGAGGTATGCGTCCATTCGATCATTCTTGGCGTCATACTCCCCGCTGAACTAATTTGCGACGAGCTGTGAGTCGCAGTAGGCGTGAATGCGTGTAACGCCGATGGCTTTGGCCAAACGTAGTCCGGCAATTAGCGCTTCGTATTCTGCCTCGTTGTTAGACGCGTTGAACGTCAGGCGGAAAGATTGCTCCAAGATTTCTCCCGTTGGAGATTTGAGGCGAATGCCTATTCCAGAGCCTCGGTGAGACGACGACCCATCGACGTGAAGGATCCATTGTTCGGCGGTTATGACATCAGTGTTGACGTATTCCGGAGATAGTTCAATGAGGAAATCGGCGAGGACTTGTGATTTGATGCTTGTCCGGCTTTTGTAATCGATGTCGTACTCGCTGAGTTCGATAGCCCATTTAGCCAACCGACCGGACTGGCTTGGGCTATGTAGGATTGTACGGAGTGGTTGATCGGTTAGCACGGTGACTGAGTGTGATTGGAAATAAGGGCGCAATTTCCGAGCTGAAACAACAACGGCGAGGGCCAGCTTTTCGAGAGTCGGATATCGCCCTTCAGCTCCATCTAGTGATTTGCTGATATAGAAGATCGGTTTTTGTTCGCCCCGGTCTTCCCGAACGAGGACCCCGCTGATCGCCGAGGTTGAGATCGCGATGTAGAGATAGAGGGTCTCGCCGTTTTCGGGTTTTGCCAAAACTGGTGGTGTTGATAAGTAATCTTTGAGCTGCTTGAATGCTTCCTCGCACTTATCATCCCACTCAAGATTTTTTTTTCCGCGCAGCAATTGGTAGAAGGGGAGACACTTATCGGTTGAGTGCGGCGATGCGTCCCGTGAGTCTTTGCACTTCCCTTCTCGTTGTTGGAGATGGTAGGTCAAGGATTGCCGAGATCTGTTTAGGATTGGCTTCGATTCTCCTTTGAGTCACGATATACCCGAGGAATTCTCCGGAGGTTACACCGAATGTGCACTTAGTCGGGTTTAGCTTCATGCCGTACTCGTTCAGGATATCAAAACAGGTGTTAAGATGTCTGGCGTGATCCTTCACAACTAAAGATTTGACGAGCATGTCATCGATGTAAACCTCCATCGTTTTGCCGAGCTGACTAGCGAACATTCGATTGACGAGTCGTTGATAAGTTGCACCGGCGTTCTTTAGGCCGAAGGGCATCACCTTGTAGCAATAGATACCGCGATCCGTGATGAATGAAGTTTTCTCACGATCATCCGAATGCATGAGTATCTGATTGTAACCTGAAAAGGCGTCCATGAACGAGAGGAGTTCGTTCCCGGCGGTGGCTTTGACGAGTCTGTCGATATGTGGGAGTGGGAAACTATCCTTTGGGCAGGCTTTGTTCAGGTCGGTAAAGTCGACGCATATCCTCCATTTTCCGTTTTTCTTTTTCACAACGACTGGGTTCGCCAACCAGTCGGGATACCGAACCTCCGTAATTGATCTTGCGCTAAGTAATCTTTCGACCTCATCGTTCACGGCTCGAGCCTTCTCGGGACCGAGCTTGCGTCGTTTTTGCTTGATCGGTTTGAAGATGGGATCAATGTTGAGCTCGTGGCTTATTATCTTTGGATTGATCCCAGGCATATCGGTGATCGACCAGGCGAAGGTCGAGATGTTTCTTTTGAGGAGTCGGATTAAATCCGCTTTGATGTCCTCGTCGAGCTCGGCTCCGATTCCTACGCATCTCTCCGGATTGAAATCGTCGATATTGACTTGGACGATCGTTTCGCGTCGCGGTAAATCGGGATCGTTTGGACTTTTCTTCTTATTGATCACGCAGGTGCGGGGAGTGGTCCTTAGTTTGCATTCGTTGATGAAACACGTTCGGGACATCACTTGGTCGCCTCTCAGGGTGAAGATTCCGGAAGGTGTTGGGAACTTGACGCATTGGTGATACGTTGATACGACTGCTTTCATTGAGAATATCCACGGCGTGCTGAGTATCACGTTGTAGATCGCTGGTTTGTTTAACACCAAGAACTTGACCATTCGGCATATTCCCCCGGTATACATAGGAATTTTAACCGTTCCTGCTGTCATGGTTTGCTCGCTCGAGAATCCGGTGAGTGGTTCGATGTTTGGTCTGATTTGGTTGTCGGGAAAATCCATATTTTTCAGCGTATCCTTGAAAATCACGTTAACCGAGCTCCCAGTGTCGATCAAAATTCGCCCGACTACGACATCACCGATGAGTGTCTCGACGACTAACGGGTCGTTATGCGGCATATGAAGTCCTTCCGTGTCGGCCTCAGAGAAGGTGATCGGCGTTCCGCAGGGTGTAGTCTGATGCGACTGTTTTGCGGCCACTGCTTCCTTACTGTATGTCTTCAGAGCTCGGACGGAGTAGTTGCATGTTTCCAATGCACCCATGATCATGTTGACGCGTTTTCGAACCTGCGGAGGTTGTTGAGTTTCCACGTTGTCCTCCCGATCTCGTTTCGGTTGTTCGTCGTCGGTTTTGTCTTTCTTGTGCTCGGCAGGCTTGTTCGGTTTGGAGTTACGTCTCCTACCGTTATCGTTACGGCGCGGTCTGTTCGAGGGTTGGAAGGCTCCTTCGACTGGAACTTCCCCCTTTTTATACTTCATCATCAGGAACTCCTGTAGATGTCGGCACTCCTCGGTCGAATGATTTCCATACCGGTTATGGAAATTGCAGTACGGTGTGGATTCAGTGGTGTCGGGCTCTTTTGGCTCATCCGACCGAACCCAAGTGTTTGACCAGGATTGCTGAGTTTGGACCGTATTGACGGGTTGTCTCGGGGGAACGTACAGTTTGTCCTTAGTGGCGGGCTGTTTCGTGATTGCGTATCGCCTATCTTTCTCGGATCTTTCCTCCTCCTCCATGATGAAGATATGCGCCCTGTGCAGGATGTCCTCCAATGTCTTTGGATTATTGCGTTTGATCTCCCTGTGAAAGTCCGATTCGTACCAGGTGGCTTTGTAAAGAGCCTCGATCGCGGCTTCGTCGTCGATCGTGCAATGGGATACGACCGCTTTGAAACGTTCCATGAAGTTGCGTAGGGGCTCGTCCTGCTTCTGCTCGAGGGCCCAGAGTTCGGCGTTCTTTGTTTTCTGCTTGATAAACATGGTGAAGCGTTTGAGGAATTTGGTAGTGAGCTCGTTATAGCTGTTTACCGAACTTGGCTCGAGCGTTGAAAACCAATCGAGCGCGGCTCCGGATAAGTTCTCCACGAATAGTTGGCACATGGCTGCGTCCTTCTCGGTTTCCGAGCCGAAACGAAATCGGTTCATTGTGATGACAAACGAGGTCAAGAAGTGTTTAGGATCGGTAAACCCGTCGTATGATGTGATCTTGACTCTTTCCAATCGTCGGACTGGAGTGTTGACGACTTTGTCGGTAAACGACGTCCTCTGTGACTCTTGAATTACCCGGTCGATCTCCGGCGCCGAACTCGTAGCCTAATGGACTTTGGTCCGCATATCTTGTAGTTGGGCCTGGACCTTGGCGAATTCCAAATTTACGGCGGCTTGGTCCGTGATGTTGATTTCCGAACCGGTCGCGGAGGATCTTCTTGTCGGCGGGTCGATCGTGCTTGGGGGTTGAGCGTCGGTTAAGTCGGGCAAGAGGTTTCGACGTAACGTGTGTTCGTTGGCGGGGGTGACCGGGTTTGGATCGAGGGTGCCGATCTGGTTTCGGCGTCCGAAGTGGGATGCTATCAGTGAAGTGATCCGCTCTTCGTTCTTTTTGTTGATCTCGGCGAACTGTGCCGCCATGGCTTCCATGAAGACGGTCGGATCCGTGAATATCGAAGCAGCCGGAGGCTGAGGAAGAGTCCGAGATGGATTGACCTGATTGTCTTCTCCAACAGGTATGGTCGGAGGGGGTCCTCCTCCGGTTGTCTGTAGTTCGGTATTGATAGGATCGAGCTCGTCGATCCGTGGGTTTTGATCGTCGGTTTCTGAGCCGTTGACGAGGGCTGCGGTGGTATCGACTGGAAGAACCATTGCCGAACTTCAATCAAACGATATCCAAAAGTACTGTTCTATTTCTTCCCCACAGTCGGCGCCAATTGTTGATCCGTAAATTACACAAAAGGGGTAAAACAGTACTTTTAGTCGGAATCTCGTTTATTGATCTAAGTCGGCGTTACAACAGGATTTAAGTAAGAAGGCAAAGACAAAAGAGTTGAGATCGGTAATGAGCTCTCTCTTGTATTCTCTGTCTCTGCGGAAGTTGTGGATGGTTTGAACGAATGAGCCTCCTCCTTTATTTATAGTGTCTTTGAGGCGGTTGAAAGGAAGATTTCCTTTTCCGAGTTCGATTAGGAAAAGGAAATCTTCCGGTTTTCTCTCCGAGATAAGGATAAGTTCCTGATATCTCGAGGAGTCGTCAAAGAGAATATTTCCTTTTCCGAGATCGGTGGGAAAAGGGAAATATTCCGGTTTCATCTGTTGTAACGGACCGGGCTTGTGATGGGCCTAGATCGGTAGCCGAGATGGGCTTTCAGCGAGATTCCGAGATCGGCCCAACGTTTCGGGCCGACTTGTCTTTGATCCGAACCATCGTAAACCGGTCTCGATTGAACCGATCTCGGTTCGAACCGAGTTAAACCAGGGGGTGCTAATCCCCCCTCTAACAGTTAGGTTATGAGATGAAGATGATCTCATTATCATGCATGGGTAATCAAGTACAAGGATCTCTCATGGAAGGAGCAAACTTTAGCAAAATGCTAAAGGTAAAAGGCAACATATGAATACAAGGGAGAATTCTCATCTACCCAAATACCTAGAGTGTCTCTAGCCTAAAGCCTTCTAACCCGTTTGTGCCCACATCCTAAGCTACCATTTTCATCTTAAGGCATTTGCCTTCTTAAACCCACACATGCCTCTTGTCCTTTCACTTCACATTCTTCTCATTCGGGGATCAACTTCTTCTTCCTTGTTCTCATGGTTTGGTGCTTCTTTGTTGTGACTTAGCTCTCCTTTTTCTTCATTTTTGTTCACGCCTCTTTTTCTTCTTTGATGCTTTGGCATTTTCGGCTTTCTTCTTTTTCTTTGGATCTCCTGAGGCTATCTTATTCTTAGAGCTAGTCTTATAATTTTGCACCAAGAAATCTATAAATTCGATCCCCTTTTCCCTTCTCCTTATTAATCTTTCCCATTCCACAATCTATTCTAAACACATCCGTTCACCAAATTTCCAAATCGTTCCCCCAAACTTAAACCAAGAACCGACAACCTATCTAGCCTATTCCTAGATTAACTCCGTTATGATGGAGCTAAATCTACATGAAAATTCCTCCTTGTCGCCCTAAACCTAACATCTTTTGCCAAGTTTGCTCGAAAGAAGGCCTCACCAATCACACATGAATATCAATGGCTAGAAAGAAGGTTGAGGTTAGGGTAGGGAAAACCATTCCAATGATGGGATATGACTACTTGGATAAACAAGAGTGGTGAAAGGAAAAAGATTATCCAAGTATGTATGAAGTGATCCACGAATCCATCCAAAAATGCATAAACACAATAATTACAAGTCAAAATTAAGGTTATCACTTAGATGTGGTTGAATTCAAGTCAAGGTTTGCTTCAATCAAGGCAAGAACAATAAGACATGAGATCAAGGCATGGTTCGTTCTTAATTTCTACACGAGATCAAAACATCAAACAACTAGCAACAATGGTATTTGACTAAGCTCTTAATATGGTACTTTACAAGGAAAATCTATCATTGCTCCTAGTGCTCATGCAAAACTACCTTATATGCTATGCATCTAGACTCAAATTTATATGGAATGCACAAAAGTTCAAAAAAAATAAAATTTATTGAAAATGCATGATATGCATGAGACTCAAGATGCAAAAAGCAAAATAAGATCACAAAACACATGATTAGACACCGGTCCCTCCCCCAAACTTAAATCACAACGTCTCGGTGTGAAAGAAGATAAAGAGAGAGACCAAAAACGAAAGATAAAAATGCAAATAGACTCAAAGGGAAAAAGTTACTTACAAATGAGTAGTGAGACTAGATGAATGGAGATGAATGAAGATCTTTCCACATCTACACCAATGTGCCTTGCCACGACCTTGCTAACATCAAGAACCTTGCAACCACCCAACAATAGATCAAAAAGAACAAGAACGCATAGAAAGACATGAAAAGAAAGTATGTACAATGATAAGCTTGGGGTGTCTCCCAAGAACACTTTGTTTAAAGTCACTAAGTTTGACTTTGGTTACCCTTTTAGACGGGTGAGAGAGGAGTATGAGCACTCCATGGTGGGTCCTTGAGCTCAAGCTTAAGCACCTTGTTTATGACCTCTTGAAGACCGGCTTCCCCTTTCTCTTTAAGCTTGGTGGTGAGGAATGTTTTAACCTTGGCAAAGGGTTTAGATATTCCCATACACTTCACCTTGTACTTAACGGCTCCATCATTGTACCTCCAAGGGATGAGTGTCATTGTGTGAGAAGGTGGGACAAGGGTGGGAGGGTGGTTATCATTGGGTTTCTTCTTCTTGGTCATAGCACTACAAGAAAACATGGACTTTTCTGACGGAAATTACGACGGCCATAATTCCGTCGGAAATTTCCGACGTATTATCGACGGATTTCCGACGAACGTATTATCCGTCGGAAATCCGTCAGAAAATAGTACCCGTCGGACACTTGTGACGGATTTTCGACGGCTTTCCGAGAAATCATGATGTTGCCGACATACTGTCGACGGATTTTCTGACGACGGCCATCCGTCAGAAATTTTCGACGGCTTTCCGACGGATGTCTGACAGATGGTGAATTGGCCGACATGGTTGCCGACATCCTTGCTGACATCGATTATATCTACTTTAAGTCCGTCGAAAATCCGTCGGAAAATGCACAAAATTTTTCCTTATAAAAACGTTTCCACCCCTTATTTATAATCACAAAAAAAAAATATCTCTTATCTAATTCCTTACGGAAATATCTTCTTCAAATCCTTATAATTATTTTAGATCATGAATGTACAAGCCTCATCAAATTCCGGATACATACCTAGTTACAGAGGAATTCAAAGAAGGTCTGCAGGAATTCATGGCATTTGCGGGTATGCAGAAGAAAGCAAAAAAAAACCCGGTAAAATCTACTGCCCTTGTACCAATTGTGGGACTCGTAGAATTATCGTGATAGATGAAGTATGGTCACACTCGTATTGTCATGGGTTTATGCCGGGTTACAAGATTTGATATTATCACGGAGAAAATGATACAATGGTGGATAATTATGCTAGTACTAGTGAACATTATATTGGGGATAACGCTAGCTTAGAAGAACCCGCAATGGATGTACAAAGTACTGTAGGTCATGTTCAGATGGTGAACGATGCATTTCGTGAAAGTATACCATCGGTTGCTGAGTATGGAGATAGAGGAGAAGAACCTAACTTAGAAGCTCGAATATTCTTTGATATGTTAGACGCTGCTAAACATTCGTTATATGATGGGTGTAGAGGTGAACATTTCCCTTTATCAACTGCAACTAGAATGATGGGTATAAAGACGAATTTCAATTTGAGTGAGGAGTGCGTGGATGCAATCGCTTATTTTGTGAAAGACATTTTGCCAGAAGATAATCTTGCACCGGCATCTTACTATGAGATACATAAACTTGTTCAAAGTCTAGGATTGCCGTATCAGATGATAGATGTATGCATAGACAATTGTATGCTCTACTGGAGAGAGGACGCAGACCGTTCGACATGTCGTTTTTGTCGCAAACCTAGGTATAAGGAAACAGGTGGAAGAGTGCCAGTGCCATATAAAAGGATGTGGTATTTGCCGTTAACAGAGAGATTGAAGAGGTTATATCAGTCATAGCGCACAGCAGGAGCAATTAGATGGCATGAAGAGCATACAACAGATGGACAAATCGACCATCCGTCAGACGCAGGAGCATGGAAACATTTTCAATCAATGTATCCCAGTTTTGCATTTGAGGCGAGGAACGTATACCTTGGATTATGTATCGATGGTTTCAACCCTTTTGGGAAGCACGGCAGACAATATTCTTTGTGGCCAGTAATTGTAACACCTTACAATTTGCCGCCATCTTTGTGCATGCGAAGGGAGTTCTTGTTCCTTATCATTCTCGTTCCTGGACAAGAGCATCCGAAGAGATCACTCGATGTGTTTTTGCAGCCATTGATTTATGAGCTGCGAATGTTATGGGACCAAGGTATTGAAGCGTTTGATGTTTCTTGTCACCAGAATTTCATCATGCGGTCGGTACTTATGTGGACCATTAGCGATTTTCCAGCATATGACATGTTATCAGGATGGACAACGCACGGAAGGTTATCGTGCCCGTACTGTCAAGATAACACTGATGTGTTCCAATTGAAGGTTATCCTTATCGTCGGAGCACCACATTGTTTAGGAAGAACCGGAAAGTATTTGATGGTCCACCTCATGAGTTAGATGGTGAGTATTTGTTGACTCAGTTCAGAGATTTTGGTGCATAGAGGACCTTTAATTGTGGTGGTAACGGGCATCATCCTGTTGATGGTTGTGGCAACGTTCATAATTGGCACAAGATGAGTATTTTCTGGGATTTGCCTTATTGGAAGGACCATCTCTTGAGGCATAATTTGGATGTCATGCACATTGAGAAGAATTTTTTCGACAACATTATGAACACCGTTCTCAATGTCCAAGGGAAGACGAAAGACAATCTGAAGTCTAGATTGGACTTGCCAGACATTTGTTCTCGTAGAGCACTACATGTGACAGGGAACGGGAAGCCTCTGGTTTCGGCTTTTCGTTTGGATGAACCTTCAAATACCGAGTTTTTTTACTAGATTGCCAAAAGTGTTAGATTCCCGAATGGATACGCATCTAACCTTTGGAACTGCGTTGATCATGGAGAATGGAAGTTTACTGGGATGAAGAGTCATGATTGCCATGTGGTGATGCAGCGCCTCCTTCCATTTGCCTTTGCATGTCGTCTACCACGTAATGTCCACGAAGCAATTGCAGGTACAGTCATGAAATTATTTTGTTAACACTTTACACAATATATACTTTAGTATTTAATTATTCATTTGTTATTCATATTTTGCAGGGATTGGTGCCTTTTTCCAAGATATATTTTCTCGCTCTCTTACATCAGACGGTATCCGCAATCTTGCGGATAATATATATGTAATCCTTTGCAATTTGGAGAAGATATTTCCGCCTTCCTTCTTTGATGTTATGGAACATCTAACAATTCATCTCCCTCGAGAAGCAGAGCTTGGGGGCCCGGTTCAATACCGTTGGATGTATCCTTTCGAACGGTATATGTTTCATCTAAAGAAGAAGGTGAAAAATTTGAGCAGAGTGGAGGGTTCTATCGTCGCACAGAGCATCAATGAAGAAACCTCACATTTTGCCGAGTTCTACTTTCCATCACAAGTCAAAGCAAAGAGTCGTAGAGCAGCTCGACATGATGACGGAGGCGTACTACCTTTATATCCGGTCGATGTTCCTCATATATTTTTAGAGATTGGACGACTTAGTGAAAAAGGCAAGAAGCAGAGACTTTCACCACAGGAGCGAGAACATTTGCATATGTATATTCTCACAAACTGCGACGGAGTTGATGAATAAGAGAGATATTATATTGAACCAAATTATTAATTACTTATTGGGTTCTTGATTATATATATGTACTAACGTGATGATTGCTTCAATCTCACATGATGTATATGGCTTATCAACGTTTTGCATTTCCGGACAAAACAGAGGACGAGCTAATCAATCTCAAACAGGAAGAGTTCGGACATTGGTTAAGAGATTATGTAAGTCTTTTAATTTCCTTGTTTTTAACTATCATCATATGTAATGAATGATTTATTTGACATTTTTTTTTTATTTGTGCAGGTCACAATAGAGAAGGCTAATAGACAAACATTTCCCACGTGGTTAGAAGAAATTGTGCGATTTTCACTAGCAACCGTGCAGTCACATGTGATGTATAGCAAACGGGGGTACGCTTTTAAGATTCTTCAGGATGATAGGAGTGCGACAACTTCAGATTACGGTGTATCAACTCAGTCTGGTGATCTTGTATACTATGGTGTCGTGCCTGAGATTTTCGATGTTCAGTACCCGGGAATGCTCGGTCTAAGATGCGTTGAATTTTTATGCGACCAGAATAACCCATTAGTAGGAAGCGGTGTGCGACACGACCAATTTGGTGTTATATCATTACATAGCAGAAGGAAACTCCAGAAATACGAGCCATTTGTACTTGCATCACAAGCAGATCAGGTTTGTTTTTTCTTTTACGTTAATTGAGATATTTAGTATTGTTGCATTCCCGTGGTTAAATTTTTACATGATGTAGGTATGCTACATTCCATATCCTTGGGTGAAAAAGAAGCAAGACCCGTGGGTTACAGTCACATCGATAAACTCAAGAGGTAGAGTTCATGGGATGTCTGATCATGAACCCCTCCTACAAAACTCCGTAGGTTTGGGTTCAATCGAGCATTCCCTTGAGGTCGACCTTGTCGTTGATTTCACCATACATGCATACGATCGGGTATTTGAGGATTCAGAAGAAGAATTTGAGGAATTTGGGGAAACTTCCGATTAAAGAGAATCAGATTACTCATCATCGGATTCAGAGTAGTTTTAATGAAAAACTTTGCATTTGAGCAATATGTACCTATATTTGAACTAGAATTGTAATGTGCAATATATTAGTTATGTGAAAGTTTTATAAACTTAGACATTTGATTTACTAAGTGTAACAAAAGCGGAAATCAAAAAAAAAATTGCTAAGCATAATCCGACATATAATGTTTTAGCCGAGGGATTCATTTTTAGTCGGGGTAACTGAATCCGTCGGAAATTTCTGACGGATTTCCGACGGCCTCAGTTACCCCAGCCAAAACTAGGATTCAGTTTTAGCTGAGGGATTCATTTCTAGCCGAGGGATTAATTTTTAGCTGGGGTAAATTTCCGACGGATTTGGCAAATATGTTGTTTAGGGTATATGGTATAGGTTTTTTTTGTGGAAATATTTTACAAACACTTGTATGATGTATATACAATAGGTTGAACTTGTCATATTTCAAAACAATGTGTTATATAGAATTTATAAAATTTTATTGAATTGTTTGTATAAGTTATAGTATAAGATATAAGTTGATTTATGTGAAATGAAAGGTTGTGATGTTGTATAAGTTATAAACTCATGCACAGTCTTTAATATTGATGACTATGACATAGTTTGAATGAAACATGTAAATTAGGGGTCCCTAAATCATATAAAAAGACCCTAAACCATAAACCCCAAATATACCCTAAATCCGTCGGAAATCCGTCAGAAATTTCCGACGGATTTCCGACGGATTTGGCGAATATGACACTTGCCTGTTGACTGGCCAATCGACAAACATATAAGGAATATACTTTATCTTTTCAAATCCGTCGGAAATTTCCGACGGATTTGGTATTTTTGAGACCGCGGGAATATCAACCGCGTAAATGAAATTATTTTTCGGAATCCGACGGCTTTCCGACGGACATCGATATATATCGACAAAAGCGTAAGTTTCTTTGCTCATTTCTCTCTTCTATCTCTCTCTCTTCCGACTCTTCTTCTTCTTTTCTCTCTTCTTCTTCCTCACCGAGAATCTCTTCTCTCTTCTTTTTCCTTACGATTTCTCATTTCTTCTTCAATTCCTCAACTCTGTCTTCAATTCCCCAACTCTCTCTTCTCAAAACCATGTAAGTTTCATCAATTTCTTTATTTTCTTTAAGATCTTGTTAGATTTCAGGGAATATATTAGTTAGGTTATTAGAATTCAATTTATGTGTATTATTAGGTGGTTAGAATAGAATTTGTTATGTAGAATAATATTAGTGTTAGGGTTTATTTGATTAGATTGTTGATTTCGAATTGTTAGATTTAGAAAAAAAAATTTGATTTTTTAAAAACGTTTCTAAATATTTTTTTAAATATTTAGACAATTACAATTGAATTTTTCAAATAATAAAAAAGTTTTTAATTATTTGTATATATTAAAAACGTTTTCAAAATATTTGTATATATTAAAAACATTTTTACAATATTTGTTTAGTAATAAAAACGTTTTTAAAATATTTTTATATATTAAAAACGTTTTTACAATATTTGTTTAGTAATAAAAACGTTTTTAAAATATTTGTATATATTAAAATCGTTTTTAAAATATTGTTTTAGTAATAAAAACGTTTTTGATTATTTGTATATATTAAAAATGTTTTTACAAAATTTGTTTAGTAATAAAAACGTTATTTTAAAGTAATAAAAATGTTTTTAAAATATTTGTAAATAATAAAAATGTTTTCAAATAAATTCGTTTTTATAATTTTTTGGGAATAACAAATTTTTCCAAATTTTTGAATTTTTCGGAAAATTTGAATTTCTCGAAAAATTTGAATTTTTTCGGAAACTTTTTTTGGAAAAGTGCAAAATTTTTGGTAACTTTTGAAATTTTTGTTAATTTACTAACGATTTTACGGTTTTCCGCAGGGATCACGAGGACGTACTTCAGTTGGGAGGCGGTAACCAAGGACGCCGTTCTCGGGGTTCTCGGTGTACGCCTCCGGGACCAACGAGCTCAGGAGCTCATATCCTGGATTCCGAACAATCCGCTGCTCGGAGCAATATTTGGATCGAGGAGCTAGTCCAGCAGCCTAACAGGGGCCATTGCATCCGACTCAACCCGGAATTTGAGGACGGGACTTGGTAGGATAAATTTTGTATATTACTTCAATTTATTTAGATTTTTAAACTTAACATATTTATATATTTTTATAATATTTTCAGGTTTAAGGTGTCGACTGAGATCACCGAGGCGATATTACGGATGCTCCACAACATGTTGGACAAACCGTACGAGAAGTATTCGGACATGCCTGTCGAGGAGAAAGACGTGTGGCACTGGACTTTCGCGGTAAGTTATTTATTGATTTATTATTCCGTTTTTCTTTATTTTGTCGATTTTTATTTTTGAAATGTAACATATTTTCTTTTTTTAATTGTAGCAAGAGTTCACGTGGGACTCTCATCATACGCGCAAATTTATTGACACATTCGACAAGTATGCCGCAAACTCGTACTCGAAGCACATGTACGAATGGAAGCAGAAGTGGAAGTACAACAAAGACAAGCCGAAGGACCTTGACGACGACGTCTGGAAGGGCTTCTGCGAGTACTGGAGTAAGCCTGCGACGAAAAAGACCTCCGACCAACAGTCGAAGAACCGAAAGAACCAACGAGGCGGGAAAGGGGTCTACATCCACAACGGGGGCGCAAATACCATCGAACGGGAAGCGATGGAAATGGTAAGTTTAATTTCAATTTTTATTCACTAATTTTGTTTTTTCTTATTTATTTAACTTAACAAACTTTCCCAGGCGAATGAATCTGGTTCCGAACCCGATTATCTTAAAGTCATCGAACAGAGGCACACCAACAAGAAAACCGGTCAGATACAGGACTTGGGGATGTAGGATGTTGTCGAGAAGAGCAAGAAGACGAAGTTGGACCGTGAAGTTTCAATATCGCAGCTCACTATCGACGGATCGATGTCCTCGAACTCGTTATCCCAGGAAGAAAATAAACCAGATTGTACTTGAGGTAAGTTTTAATTTCATTTCGTTTTCTTTTTATTTTCGTTATTTAATTATTAACGGTTATAATTATTCGCAGCAAACCCGGCAAGTAAAAGGTCAATTCGCTGGGTTAGGCACCCTTCCGGCCCAGGAATCTTCTTCCTCGCTTCCTCGTTATCCTTCGGAGTACCGGGTAGAAATCGAGAAACTCACCCAAACGGTGAAAGACCGTGACCACCAGGTCGAAGAGCTACGGACGGAGCAACAGTCTACCAATAAGAAGCTCTCCTCGTTGGAGAAGATGATGCAGAAATGTTTCTCGCATATGTTTCGGTATAATAATCCCGACGACGATGACTCCGGGGACTCTCCAACCGTTTAAATATTTTATTTTATGGTTTTTTTGTTGAACAATTTTTTTTAATGTGCAATGAATTTTTAATTTTGTTTAATAAATTTTAATATTTATTATTTATCAAATTTATATTTCTAATTTATAAATTTCAAAAAAAAATTTATGTTTAATGAATTACGACGGAATTTCCGATCAAAGATCCGTCGGAAATGCCGTCGGAAATTAGGCCGTCGGTTTTCTGTTGGAAATTTCTGATGCCTATAATCCGTTGGAAAATTCCGACGGATTTCCGACAGAAGTCACATTTCCGACGAGCTGTAACCGACAGCTGAAATCCGTCAGAAATACGTCAGAAAAGGCCTTTTCTGATGGATTCTGCCTTCAGAAATAGCCTATTTTCTTGTAGTGTAGCGCCTTCACCCTTGGTACTTACTTTCTCTCTCCCCATTACGGTAGAGAAAAGAGATTCCAAGCAAGCTCCATCCAATGTTAAAGCTTCTTCAACATTACCATAACCCAAAACTTTTGCTTCCCCTTGAGAGCATTTCTTCTTTTTACAACCTTTTGGGGGTGAAGAAACATCCATCATCTCATAACTACCCACAAACGCCACTTTCTCAACATGAACTTTGTCTTTGGAGCCATGGAGAATTCTCTCAACCTCTCTTAAAGCCTTTTCACTCTCTTCATCCGAGAAGATAACTTTGTAATACTCACATAGGCTTTCATCGACTTTACCCTTGAGTTCCTCCATGGGGTTACTAGTGAGGGGGCATCATTGAGCATCTTGATCCTCCAAATTTTTAAGCGTAGAAGTCATGGTTTCAAGCCTTGAGTGGAGATCATTGTAGGCACAAACTATCTTGGTTGAGGTTTCGACTTGACCTTCGAGAGTTTGTTTAAACACCCCATTAAGATCGACATCTTGTGGCCTGGAAAACCTATGTTGCCCTTGAGGAACCAAACCTCGTTCAAAATATTGTGGAGGAATAAGAGGAGCATGGTTTCGAGGGGCACACCTTTGGTTGCCATTGAAGTCTTCAACAAAATGAACCGACCTTTTAGTAGCAATGAGAAGCTTGTCTATAAGTGTAGATTGCATCTTAATCATGGTAAGTTGCTTGTCCATTTTTTTCATGTAGAGCTTTAATCTCCTCTATACCTTGGTCTTCATGCCTTCCACTTCCTAGTGGAGACCTATAGTAGTCCTCTCCATTGTTCTCTTCGCTTTGGGCAAAGTTCTCCACTAATAGCTCTCCTTGTTCCACGGTGAGGTTTGTAAAACGCCCATTGCAAGCCGCATCTAAAGTCCACTTGTGATCTTGGTGAACTCCCCAATAGAAGATGCTAAGAATGGCTCCTTTCTTGAACCCATGATAGGGACAATCTCGAGTGTATCCTTTGAGTCTTCCCCACACCTCATGAAAGGTCTCATGCATGCCGTGTTTGAAACTCAAGATTTCCTTCCTAGTTTGGACCGTTCTTTGTGTGGAGTAGAACTTGTTGAGGAAAATCTTCTTGCAATCATCCCAAGAGTTTACCAAGTGATATGGCAATGTTCTCTCCCATTGGCTTGCTTTTCCTCCAAGATAAAACAGGAACAAGATGAGCTTGATGCTATCGTGGGGCACTCCTCCGGTTCTAAACGTGTCACACAACCTACCAAAGGAATCCAAGTGATCATAGGGGTTCTCCACTTTCGTCCCCAAGAACTTAGACTATTGAATCAACCTAACCAATCTTGCTTTGATCTCATAGGCATTGGCTTCAATTGGAGGAGGGTGGATCCCATATCTCGATCCACGACAAGGAGTGTCAAAGCTTCCAACCGTTGGCTTGTCCCTTTGATCTTGGTCAGACTTGATGCCAACACTTGAGGTCGTGGTATTTCTTGAAGATGTTTCATTTCTTGAGGTTTTGGAGCTTGAAGAATGTTCCTTTGGTAGTCCATCTCCGACACCTCAAGTGACCTTGTCTCTCCATCACTTTTCCTTTGGACTTGGTACCCTCTTTGATCGTCCATATCCAATACTTCAAGTGATCTTGTCTTGCCATTGCTCTTTTTTTTTAATTCGGTACCTTTGAAAGCACAAGAGAACTTGGGAAGACAAGTTAGTGACAATGTACAAGAGAAAATTTATCATCTCGATAAGATGCATGCTCTTAGTGATGTTCATTAACATAATGTAAATAAAAAGCTTGATCTCAAAAAGAATCTAAATCCTATTGATTAAACTAGAACCCCAAATTGGCAACGGCGCCAAATGATAAATAGAATGTTATCCTACTCAAGAATCAATCCTAAATACACATGTCATTGTATTGTTTTAGGTGTCAATCAAATCTAGGGTCTAGTTCAATGCAACAAGAATAAAATACACTCTTTAATTCAAGCAAACAAAGTGGTTTTGGTTATTAAGCTAGTGAAATATTAATTAAAAGACAAGTGACAAGAGCTAAAGACACTAAACGGTGAATAAAACAATGATAAAAAGGCGTATTCAAAGATAAGCTAATTGAGATAAGGCAATCCAATGGCTAATTAATGATGTCCAATGCTTAATGAAGACTAATCCCTAGGCAAAGATCACTAATCTTAACTAATCCTTTCTCAATGCATTAATTACTTTACTAATCACTAATTCAAGATCAAATTCTCATTTGTGAATCACTAATTAGCGAGCTTTAAGTCTAAACATTCAAGATCAACCAAATAATCACTCTAGACAACTAATATCTTAGGGTATAAATGAATATCTCTTGATTAGTTCATCAATGCATTTCATCGAACACTTTAGGCTAGAAATGAATAATCTCCTTCCTTTTTAAATCTCGATCTAAAATCGTTCAAAAAAGTTGGAGAATTAGAACATCACGAAAATGATTTATTTCTTTTTTTGTCGAGATTATGAAGACAAATCTCATAACTGAAATTCGTGTCTTCTACGACGGAATGGAAAATTATATTTTCCGCTTCTTTCAAAATATTTCGAGGTGTATCTCTTAAGACGTGAATCTTGTTTCTCAAAGATTACGATAGAGAAACTCGAGATGCGTATTGTTGTTTTGTTCTAAAGACAAATCGAGTCCTCTTTGAATCAAAAACTCTATTAATATGTTGTTTTCTCTCCTCGGAGTGAAAAACAAAACAAAAATAAACATATAAATCTTTTATGATCCAAAAAATCCTTCTATCGTGCGTGCTTATTTAAGCACTCTGATGAAAAGTTTTCAGACAATTATTTGTCCAATAATCTCCATTTTGGGTGAGGTAATAATCCACATATCTCTATTTAGAGATTAAAAGAAATGATTTTTCTCTATGTCTCAGATTTTTTTTAATCTATTTTTGTTGATTTCGAGATGGAATTCTCAGATCTTCAGATCTGTTAGCGAAATAACGCCTCGATTTTTCTCCATGTCTCATTTTTTTAAATATGTTTTCATCGACATGGAGATGGAATTCTCAGATCTTCAGATTTGTTAGCGAGATACCACGTTGATTCATTTCTAACTAACATCGATTGGATTCGTCTTTTTACCATCTCAATCTTTTGCATTGGTGTTAGACTTGCATGTCCCCTCCTACTGCCAAATTTTTGTAGCTAATATTATAACGGTCAAAATTTGTAAATAGAGAATAATCGAAGGATTTGGCTTTATCTTTCAATACCAAAGGATATAAGGGCTTTTTAGCAATTAACAAGGATTCAAAATAAGAGGTCGAAGTGAGCGGATTGAGAGTAGATTTGGGTGGAGAATATGGGAAAATAATACTGATCCCATAGTAAAATACAGTAGGGAATGAACACATGAATTCATCGCTAAGTGAATAAATAAGATGAAAAGGTTATTATAATAGCGATAGCTGCACTCGGATGTCGAGTCGCCTACGTACTCATTGCAGGATCAAGCTATAATGTAGTTCGTTTGAGTTCAATGATCCTCCTCACAAAGAAGGATACTCGTTCGAGGTTCTGTTAAGAAGAAGATAACTTTACTTCTCTTATAGAACATGAGCTGCAAATATAAAGTATTTAGTAGGTGCGTGTCTCTTTCCATGGAGGAGTCATCTTCCAATGATGACTTCTTCCCCATTTTATATTTCTCTTCCTTGTTTTGAGATCTCCATTGTGTAACGTCTTCATTTACTCCGCTTAATTCTCCATGAATGGTCTTTAATTCTCAGAAAACGGTAGTTACGTTCATGCGTCTTTAATCACTGGTTTAAACGAGTCTTTGGTCATTGCGGGATTGACTGACATATTAGCATTTATTCCCCTTCGACCATAAGTGACTCTGGTGTACCTTTTAGCTCAAATCTTTCAGGTCGTTTATGTCTTCCACTTCGTCGGCTTTTAATTATTCATCTTCAGCCATTAATTGTAAATTAATCATCCAATTAATGGTAAAATATTAAAATGACCGTTAACCATTTTTAAATATCGTTTGACTGTTGATTTTTTGACCATCCCAAGCTAATTGGATCTTTTTGAGTTTATAGAGATAATAAGCCTCCGAAAATACAGCCCAAATCCATTATAAGAGATCCTCCACCAAAATACAGCCCAAATCCATTATAAGAGATCCTCCACCAATAGTCACATAGAGGAAAATAGAATTGGACGGGTATACAGTCTCATATGGAACAAAAATTCATGTTTGGGAATAGAACAGACGGACAGAACGAGACCGAATGGGAATCTCCATGATAATTTTGTCTGGAAACTAAGATTGAAGGAATTATTTGTTTCATTAAGATATTATAAGTCATTGTCGTTCCAGGATTTAACATATACCCATGTTAAGATATTCTATAAAAGGTCTAAACAAGTGGTGTTGTTGTTACTTGTTAGAGAAGAAAATTGTAACATCCTGACATTCGGTACTCGAAAGTTGTTATGTTTCCGCTTTCTAATTTTGGTTTAAGTTAATTTTTTAGTTTCTTCTGAAATATTCCTAATTCAATATTTTTTTTATTTTATTCTTAACTAAATATTATATATTCGTTTTAGATATTCTCAAATCTTCATTTTCTTTTGTTTTTCCTTTTTTTCAGAAAACAATTTCTCTATAAATACCTACCTAAATTTTTCATTCTCTCTCTCTCTCTCTCTCTCTCTCTCTCTCTCTCTCTCTCTCTCTCTCTCATCTGCAAATTCTCTCTTCTCGCGGCCGCTCTCCTCCGCAAAACCCTAGCCGCCACCATGATGTCCTTCACGACCACCTCTCTCTCTCCTCCTCCTCGGATTATGATGGCGAGCCTTCTCCTTTCTCCTTTCCGTCTCCTCCATCTGTGCCAAGGTGAAAACTCGTTTCCCCTTACTTGTTTTCAAAACGTGTTTTATTGTTTTTGATAAGTCTTTTCTTAAATATAGCTTTCCTCTAAGCAAGCTATTTGATTCGTTTAACGTTTCCTGTTGTTTGTCAATTGACTATAGTGTTTATATTACACCTTATATCATATATATATATTATTAGATATGTTATTAGGTTGTTCTAGATCTGTTTCTAGAGTTTTATGATGAATGATTGTTGATTGTTTCGCAAGAATTATTGAATATGGACTAATGATTTAATGAACCCTAATAACCTAGTGAATTGATTGATGAGAGTTGTTGTTCAGATCCCATTGTTACAACTTTGTTGAGTTCTGCTTGTGAGTCATGAGTTTAGAAGGATGAGATTGGTGAAGATTTAATCCGGTATTGTGTGGAGTTATAGTTAGAATTGTAAGGTGTTCGTCATAGGCAACCCCTAGCTATGGTACGTATATTGATTGTTGGGGCTGAAGGATGCCTATAGGGGTCATCAGTTCTCACCGCCTTGAAGGTTTTGGCGAGCCCTCGGGATAGTCTTTGTGACACATATGTTTAGCCAACACGACTTCTTTAAAGAATGTTATAGGCAGGTTGAAGGTGGCATGCCGATTCATTTGGTTTCTACGGGAAGGCGCGGTCTGGTGTCACATGTTGATATTATGGTAGAGAAATGGGCTCGTTGTGAATGCGCCACAGTGTTATGGTGGAGAAATGGGCTCGTTGTGATGAATTTGGGGATCAAAATGTATATTGTGTAGATCTCTTTTGTGTGTGCTTGTTTTAGGATTAGACTTTCATGATTAGTAATTCACGTATTTGTCTGGAATCCTCACTGAGTAATCTACATTACTCATCCATTCTATTCCCTTTGTTCTGTACAGGTTAGCGATGATCGAATATGTCTTATATTGTTGTGTGATCTGGGTGTTTTCCTGGCGATCATGTTGCTCACAAAGGGTCCAAACCTAGCGACTTAACCCACACGGTTTAGTCTTCCAACCCTAACATGTCCGAGTTCCCCAGTTTTTTTGGAGGCCCGGGATAGGGATGTTACAACTTGGTATCAGAGCCCATGATTAGGTCACACTAGTTCTGACATGGAGGATCGTGCTGGAGTTTTCGTCGTGTTTGCGAAAATTGTTTTTCTTGAAAGTTTTTCAAAACGTTTTCCAACTCAACATAACAACAATATATTGATGTCCGATCAGATAGTTCTCTTTTATATATTTCTATTATGTAACCGGAGGCCCAGGTTCAGGACGCGAGAAACCGCACGGAAGAGGGTTACGCCCTTGACCATGTGGTAGTTTAAGTCCCACCCTTGGAGTTGCAAAAAATTTGCCGCTAGGCGAGATTGGTCAGCCGGGTGTAGTTCGAACGTTACCAAGATGGTAGTTACGGGACCACCACGCAGTGATAACGGCAGTCCTGACTAGGTAATATTTGGTTTTATAGTTGCCATTCAATGTGTCTAATTGGGTTTCGGCCCAGTCTACGCAGATAATGGTTTCAAAGGGTAGGCATCGCAAGAGTCCCCAAAATTTATCAGGCTGTGGGAAGCCATGTGGGTTCGATCTTGCAGTAGCGAGGAACCTAGCCATGTCATCCAAGGAGAACTGTTTTCATAGGAGTAGAGCTCACACTACAAGAAAAATGGACATTCTTAACACACAATTAATGCTATCATATGGTTTAATAGCGTTTTGATAAACGCTATGTATGCCAGAGCTATAATAGGGTGATCCTATACAATATCGTTTTTCCTTTGTGCTATTATATGTTATTCTATTGTAGTGTTATTTCAACGCTTTGATTTATGCTCTTATAGCTAATTTAAATGATATACTAATTCATGTTGTAGCTCTTTTTCATGCTATGTTCTAGTGTTCTCTAGCTGTTTTTTCAGGCTATCATCTAGTGTTTTGTAGCTCTTTTTTTAGGCTATGATCTATTGTTTTGCAAAATTGTATTCCCCATTCGAAAGAAACCTGTTTTTACAGAAAATACAATCCACATTCGAAAGAAAATACAATCCATATGTGAAAAAATACAATATATATTAAAAATTTATAATTCTGAATCCAAATCTAAACAAGTGTCAATCCTCAACATACACTACAAGTTTCAATGGAAGTAACATTACAAGTTGGACAAGAGGAAATCCAAAGAGATGATCCATGCCCTGCTTGATCAGGCATAAATGGTTGAGGAACAGTCTCGTTTCCATAACCAGGTTCAGGACAATGAACCCACATCCTTGAGAGTAATAGGATCAGCACTTGCATGCTTATAATTCATCACATAAAATAGGTAGAAATAAAAGTGTGAGAACCAGATTTCACACATATCGTAGATCGGTGAAATCAGTTAAGAGGTTTAGAATAATTATTTTATTAGAATCATAGTTGGACCCGAGGTGAGTTCCTGCAAAAATGACCAAAGACGCGAGATTGAACTCTGCTTTTGATCCTGCAAATGTTAGATTGAGCTCGAGGATGAGCTCGACGTTGTTAGTTAGGGTTCCGACACTACAAGAAAACAACGTTTTGGCGACTGCATAAGTAGTCGCCAATTAGTTGCTAAAAGGTGTGTTACGACTAACGAGCGACTAAACCATGTAGTCGTTAATATTTAGTCGCTAAAGTATGTAGTCGTAAAATTATTCACCAAAT
Organism: Eutrema japonicum; assembly: GCA_030161315.1. Taxonomy (NCBI): domain Eukaryota; kingdom Viridiplantae; phylum Streptophyta; class Magnoliopsida; order Brassicales; family Brassicaceae; genus Eutrema; species Eutrema japonicum. The sequence continues at coordinate 11,014,721 of BSQW01000002.1, read as the reverse complement.
GGCGACTACATTACGACTACACCACATGAACAGTGTTTAGCCGTTCAATCGTCGTAAAGTAGTCGCAAAAATTTACGACTAATCGGCGACTACCTTTTCGACTAGTTAACGACTATAGAATGGGTCTAGATGCAGTCAAATAGTTTTACTCAGTAGATAGTCGTAAATTTTAGTTACTATTTACCGACTATTCTATGACTAATTGAACAACTATTTGGCGACTAATAGGAACATCAAGTTTCGAAGATGTAAATATTTTGCGACAACTTAGCTATTCTTCTGCTACTATTTGGCGACTAATAGGCGACTACCTTTGCGACTAGTTAACGACTATATAATGGGTCTAGATGCAGTCGGATAGTTTTAGTCACTAATTAGTCGTAAGTTTTAGTTACTATTTAGCGACTATTCTATGACTAAGTGAACGACTAATTGGCGACTAATTGGAACATTAAGTTACGAAGATGTAAATATTTTGAGACTAATTAACTATTCTTCTGCGACTATTTGGCGACTAATAGGCTACTGTTCAGTGACTAAAATTGTAATCAAATTAAGAATATGGTATGGCAGATTGGTGTTCGTTTTGTTTCTCAAATGGTAATTTGTGTTACAAAATTAAAGAAATTTGATTCAAACTAACATTTGATTAAAAATATTAAATAAAGTATTCAACCTCCATAACAAATGCCAAAAATAAACAAAAATAACAAATTCATGAGTTCACAAGTAACAAGGTTCAGAAAAAGTAAGCACAAAACCTAAGAAGCAGAACCAGATGGTGTTGTACTTGGATCTGGTCGACGAAGATTGGTTGATGGAAGCAAAGCAGTTGTTGTTGGAGCTGACTGAGAAGCCATGAAGTCTAGAAACCGCGGATCGGTTTGTCGCATGTACTTTTCGACCAAGGAGAAGTGCTCTAGCTTGTCATTTTGCTCAGCCACAGCTCGGGAGTGCTCTGCTTCACAGACATCAATCTCAGCATCACGCCGTTCATTATAAGTTGCCTGCTCTTCGATTTTCTGTTGAGCTTCATTCAGTTGCTCTTACAGTGCAACAAACGATGAAGAGTCTCCCGGTTGCTTGCGCTTGCCATTAAGAAGAGTCTCCTTGAGGCTTCCAACTCCATAAGGAGTTCCTCGTGAATCCAACTCAGTGGACTGTGAAAAGTAAGAGAAAAACCTTAATGACAAAATCCAAGACTCTATAAATGTGAACTGTTAAAAATGTTACTTTACCTGAAGAAAGATGCTTGTATATTCATCTGTTGTTAGCGCACGAGGTTGCGAAGCACCGTCCAAAACTTCTGAAGGCTCTGTCACGAGCTCATACAACTTCTCTTGCACCCTCTGCTCATATGTTTGAACGATTTTCTCCGCCTTCCTATCGACATACGTACCATCTGGCCTTGTATGTGTCTTAATGAAAACCTCACCAAGACTAACCGGTCTTTCCAATTCTTCTTCATGCAATGATACAAAATAAACAAGGATATCAAGTAAACCAGAAACATGAAACCAATCAAACATGAAACATGAAACCAGAAACATAATTTAAACTTGTTAAGGAGTAAGAAAAAGTTAAAGTTACTAACCATTTTTTGTTGGATTTGTTGATACGACATTGGCCCTGATAGTGGATGTGAGGATCGAGACCTTTACGGTCAGACATACGAGCATTGGAATAGGTGAGACTCTTTTGCTTTGCTTCTTAAGTGTCCCATTAGTCGGTCATTGTTTTCCAGAGAGTGTCGTCGATCCAATTAGGTCGCTCTCGACTAGTCCTCGCGCTGCTAACCATGTCTTTCATCCGGCGTTGACATATGTCCTCGAAAAACTCTTGAACTGTCCATGTTATCAAGGGATCCCAGGTGTGGGTTTTCTACAATACAAAGAGAATAGAATGATGTTAGTGAAAACATCACAAGAAAACCTATATTTGAAGGCTATAGGACATAAAATTGTATCGCGAACTCGATGAAGTATCTTTCTTGTATGTCCCAATGCACACATGTCCAGCTATAGTAGGGAGCATCAAATGTGTTTGTAAACACTTTAGTAATTGGCCGAACCAGTTTCAATCCCTTGTCGCGAGTAAACCTGCAAACACACATGAAATAAAGAAGGACATAATACAAACCATAAGCATGTAAACCAGAAACATGAAACCAATCAAACATGAAACATGAAACCAGAAAACATGAAACCAGAAACATGAAACATAATTAACCTGCAAACCAGAAACATGAAACCAGAAAACATGAAACCAGAAACATGAAACATAATTAACCTGCAAACCAAATACATGAAGACAGAAGCATGTAAGAGATATCTCTTACATGCCTTGTGATCAATACTATACATTACAGATTTGACAAGACAAGTAAGGAAATAATACAATCAAACATGAAATCAGAAGCATGTTTCTACACTTACACCAAACTGACCCTAAGATTAACCAACCGCAACAGAAAGACAATGACTGGAAGCTAAGCCAATAAGTAAAGGCAACTGAAAGAGAAGCATTGTTCCCCCATTAAAACAAACCAAGAAACAAACACTTACAATCCAACACTTAGCTAGAATCTAACACTTAGAATGTAACACTTAGCAAAAACAAACCACGAAACCAACATTGAGAATCAAACACTTAGCAGAATCTAACACTTAGCAGAATCCAACACTTAGCTACAATCCAACACTTAGCTAGAATCTAACACTTATAATCTAACACTTAGCAGAAACAAACCAAGAAACCAACATTGAGATGCTATAAACTTACCAGATATCAGTTAAGAAACAGCTATAACAATACATATAAGAGACAAATAGGATCTAACACTTAGCAAGAGACGACTTCAAAAGACAGTAATCTTCCAAAACAGGTAGAACAATAATGATTCAAATCAGCTAGAAAAATAATATAACACTTAACAAGAGACAGTGGTGAACAATACAATCGCATTTACTGAACAAGATACGATACAATTACCAAGTCGGATTAAATGAACAATACAATCGCATTTACCAAATCGATACAATTACCAAGTCGAGTTCGGCGTCGGTGTGGGAGAGAGGACGGTGGTGAACTTATCCCGGTTTGGCACCATAAGCAGAGCATTCAGAGCCCGCAGCGTGTCCACAAGGAGATCCGGCAACACTGGAGCAGATTCGTCATGGCAGCTGTGTCCTTGAGAAGAAGGATGACTCTGAGCATGAGAGTCACGAAGTGGTGATGCAGAAGCGTCCTCCAGTGGAGCCAAAGCAGTCGTAGGGATTTCTTGTCCACGGTGTTGAGGCATGGAGTTCTCAAAAAGTTGTTGTGGCGGTGGAAAGCTTCGGACATTTGGTGCTGACGTTGACGATTTATCATGGACGGGGGGTTGAGGTGGTGTCAGCGTGAAATTGTACTGCGGCGGTAAATGGTTCGGTGTTTGCGACGAAGACGTGGAGCGATTTGACACTCCGGCTCTCTGAGAAACGTTGGGAATGTTTTTTCTCTTTCGTCCGTTACCGCATTTCTCTGTAGGCATCGTGTGCTCTTCACTGGCTTTATGGGAAATTAGGTTCTGTTTTTGCGAAATTGGTTTGGGCCTCAACCCAAATTTTTTTTTTTTTTGGTGTTTAGTAGTCGTAACTTAGTGGCTAAACATGAGATATTTGTTGTCTCACGCATCCAGACTTTTTACCTACACAAAAAGAAAAAAAATTATAAGAGACAGGAAGTGAGATCGGCTTTCAATCGTGGTTTCATAGATCAATTTGTAGAGGTAAAATCTAGCTCGCATCGTGGTTTCATAGATCAATATGGACAAATATTTTCTATGATTTTGTTTTATTTCTGAAATTCTATTGTTCTTTTGTTGTTGTCGGAGAAGAGGCACGGATTCACGGCTACGAAACCAGAACAAACATATGCTTAGATTGTTCATTCCGATGGATCTAGAGCTCAATAGAAGATCTTAAGGTAAAATCCCGACCGCAATCATTCGTGTTTTCATGTCTACTTTTCTCAACACTTCATTAAGATCTAGATAAGATATATTGAAAAATGAATTACTTGAAAACATAATTATATTTTTTTGCTTGAAAACATAATTACTTGAAAACAAAATATCTTGATCTTAAAGAAACTAAAATAACAGCAATATCCGAAATGAGTTTTGAGTTCACGACCAACAACAACCACAACCAAAATATCTGAATATCCGAGACAATGAACAAGATGAAGCAAGATTTAAACTTTGAAAACAAAGACAATCATGTCTTAGAATGGCTTAAATCCAATCTTGTGTTCATTGTTGTAACTTGCTGGTAGAGTATATGGGTACCTGTCAACATTTAAAGGTTTACAAAATTAGTAAACAACATCAAATCTGAAACTATAATCTTCAAACTCTATATTGGAAAGGCCTATAATCTCAGTACAGTTTTATGTCCTATAATCTAAAACTATAATCAACATCAAACTGAGTACAATTTTCTATCCTATAATCTGAAACTATAATCTTCAACATCAAATCGGAAACTATAATCTTCAAACTATAATCTCAGTACAGTTTTCTGTCCTATAATCTGAAACTATAATCCACTTCTAACCCAGTACAGTTTTATGTCCTATAATCTGAAACTATAATCTTCAACATCAAATCTTAAACTATAATCTTCAAACTGTGATATGAAAATACAGAATACTTAGAAAATGTTTTACAACTGAGTTATACATTTATCATACCCGTTCATAAATGTGTAGAGTTCTGGAAAACTATAATCTTCAAACTCTATATTGGAAATGGATTCTTCTGCTGTTAGCCATGTATTACCTATAGTTGAAAGAGTTTTTGGTTGTTAGTAAGGTGTGGGATATAACAGACACTAGACAATGATTAAAACGATAAACTCACATGCGAATTTTTGGACACTGATATATCATGGTTTTTACCATGTTTAAGTCATGATATAAGTCCAGTTTATAGAGTCTTTCTACTATTCCGTAGTGTTTTAGAGTCTTTTACAGGTTTTAGCACGTTTGGAGCATAATTGGAGATATTGGAGCTTTCTGGATCATTTTGGAGCGAAGCAGACGTTCGTGTAGCTGAGTACCCGATTTGAAGCATCGGTGTCGATCGATACTGCCTAGTATCGGTCGATACTCACCGAAGCAGACACGACCCGCGACTTTTCCAAGAGTCGAAGATTTGCAATTTGGTCCAGAAGTCTTTATTATTTACAAGAAGCCTCAAAATGTGATTTATATTATTTAATAAGATTTTACAGTCATTTTGTTGGCTACGCTTTCTTTACGCATTATTCTACTTTGGTTTTGTGAGAGAGGTTTTGAAGGGAGACAAGTCTGAAACTCTGTTCGTCCGAGAGAAGATTTTGAACCCTCTTGTTACTCTTTCTATTTATCTATTTGATGATTTATTCAAACATGTTTATTGCTTCAATTTCCATGTCTGAGTAGATCACTTGTTAGGTTTAGGGTTCTTATAAGGGTTTTCTTTGAATGCTAGATTGATTAGTTATTAGGATTCACCATCTGAATTAATTCTTCGCCATAGGTTGTTTGCAAAGCTAATTCTTGATTGATCACCTAGAACTTAGATATTAGGATAATTGATTAGGTGCGAGAGTGCGATTAATTACCTGACAGAACCTAAGGTGAGCAAAATAATATTCGCAAAGAGATTTGGTTTAGTTATTTTGTGAACAAATCAAACCTGGTTAAAAAGCTGATTTAGACTTTAGGATTCGCAAAGAGATATGGAATTCCTAGGATTTAGATTTAGATAGTTTTCGCAACGAGAGTTGGTAAGCTATATCTTAGTGATTTGAGTTCAAGAACCGCGCTAAATCTGAATCCTGACTAGTAAGTTCATCTGCATTCATTGAATTCCTGAGAAATACCCTGAACCTAGCCTTTCTCCAATTGAATTTACATCCGTTTTAATACACGTTATGTTTTCAATACCATTGATTGCTTAGCGTAATTCTCATCTATATAATCTATTGTGTGTCTATGTGAATCCTTGTGTTCGACCCCTACTTTACTGCAACTACTTCTTAGTACTTTTAGGGTATTAATTTGAGCATATCAAATTTGGCGCCGTTGCCGGGGACTTAATTCGCCATTAGATTTTAGTCTGAGAAGTTCGACTAAGCTCGACGATATCAGTCGATACTATCTAGTATCGGTCGATACTCACCGTTTTGTTTTTGTTGATATCGATCGACACCACTTGGTATCAGTCGACACTCATCGTGTTACCGAGTTACTAACGTTTTTGACTCTTGTTTTCAGGTGTATGCCTAATCGCGAAACCAGAAAGAGCAAGAGCACTCAGCTAGTTGATCTGTCACTTGAGCAACTAGCACTTTAGGAACGCACAAATAGAAGAGCAAAGAAGCCAGCAAAGATGAACAACGATCAAGTGGAGTTGGTTCAAGATGAAGCTGGTGCTTACAGAGACCAAGAGGGTCGTTTGTGCAATGAGCAAGGACAACGTCAGAATGGAAAGGGGAACATCATTCCACCTGCTCCTGTTGTCGCCGGGAATGTCGCTGGGAACGCGAACGCAGTGAATGCTGGGAACGTTGTGGTTAATCGTGGTAAAACGATTGGTGAGTGCAACAGACCGGATCAGCGTTATGCAAATCGATCTGCGATTCGTCCTCCTGCTTTTCCGTGGAATGACTTTGAGCTGAAACCTGCATACTACAATCTTGTGGGACAGCACCCTTTTCATGGTCTTTCCAGCGAGCATCCCATGGATCATATTGAGAGGTTCGAGGACTTGGTCACTAGCATCAAAAGCAATGGAGTGTCCTACGATTACCTCTTCTGCAAGCTTTTCCCATACTCTCTTGGTGGGGAAGCACTTACTGGCTGAAGCAGTTACCTCCTGGATCGCTGACAACCTGGGAGGAGACTAAGAATGTTTTCCTGACCAACTTTTATGATGATGCAAGATCCGAGGATCTGAGGAACAAAATCTCCCAGTTTTCTGAAGGACCTACTGAGGCGTTCAAGGCTGCTTGGACGAGATTCAAATCATATCAGAGAGATTCTCCACATCACGGATACACTGATGTTCAGCTGATGGGTTTCTTCTTTAGAAGACTTGATTGGAGGTATCAGATGACTTTGGATGCTTCGAGCAATGGAAACTTCAACACCATGTATCCTGATGAAGCTTATGTCTTGATTGAGAACTTGGCGTCTAGCAATAGCACCAAGAATGCTGATTTTGAGCGGAAGAAGCTAGCTGGTAACGTGGATGGTTCACATATTGCTGATTTTCAAGCCAAGTTGGATTCTATGTACAGTCTTCTCATGGACAAGACACCAAAGACTGTGCATTTTGCTGAAGATGTTAAGGTATTCAACGAGGATGAAACATGGGATGTTAACTACATTGGTGGTTCTGGCTTTCAAGGTCAGAGGAATCAATTCAACAACAATCAAAACTACAACAACTCTCAGCAAGGAGGTTCAAATCAGTTTGGTCAGAGATCATCTCAGAACAGTGGGTATACAAGGAACTATGGGAACTCGTCTTATCAGCCCATACCTGCTAAACTCCCAGACAGCAAGATCGAGGCTATGTTTGAATAGCTGGTTCAAGGACAGCAGAAACTCACAGTGAATCTCAACGGAAAATTAGATGTTGTGTACAAGGATCTGAGTGGAAGGATCGATGCTCTCGAAACTCATCAGAAGATGTTGGAAACGCAGGTAGCTCAGACTGCATCAGCTGTCAAGGGAAAGACGACTCAAGCACATAAAGAGTACGTAAATGCAATCACCTTACGAAGTGCAGGAAACTTCGAAACCTCTGTTGAAGGTGATTCCGAACCTGATTTATTAGTATCGATCGACACCACTGCTGATATTGATCGATATCAACCTGAAGAAACGACACATGAGCCTTGTGTCGATCGACACCAACCTTGTATCGATCGACACCCCTCGGAGGCCGAACCAGAGATCGTGAAGAAGCCATAGATGGTTGAGGGACGTGTCTACAAGCCTAAGAAACCAGATCCTCGACCACCTAAACACCTCAGAGATCCCATTTCTCCAAAGCAGCTGCGTGGCTTTAAGAAAATGGTACGAAGAATTCCACCCACACACACATTTGAAGAAGCGCTAGAGTGCCGCCCTCTGCTGAGTCACTTCCGAGATTGCAGAGAAACTGAGGAAGAGATTAAGGCACTTTTCATCAAGGTCAGAAGTACACCGCTTCCACTGAAGAAGCTGACTAAGAAGGAAGACCCAGAGAAATTTTCAGTTACATGCTCTATCGCCGTAGTTGATTTCAAGGAATCTTTGGTTGATTCAGGGTCTAGCGTAAATGCCATGTCAAGAACACTTGCAGAGAAGCTGGAAATCGATGACATTAGATCTACTCAGATTCCTCTCATATTCGCGAACTCTTCCACATCAATTCCATATGGTACAATCCCTGATTTGATGGTTAAGGTAGGAGACTGTCTGGTTCCTACTGATTTTCAGGTTGTGGAGATGCATGCAAGGTCTAACACACCTTTGATCCTTGGAAAACCGTTCATGGCTACGGCTGGTGCAGTTATGTACACGCCCAGTAAGAGTATCTCGTTCTCGTACATTGACGAACAGATCTCCTACGAAGCCATCCCCTCTGGAAGAGCTCCAACACATATATCTCGCATCCCCGTTGGGGTAGGAGAAACATTGATGGTTGATCTTTAGGAAGAGCCTATTGATGAGCCACCTGTCATGGAAGTTCTGGATCGTCCTCCTATCATCACCAAGAAATCCATCAAAAAGACTAAGGCAAAGAATGAGGTGAAGAACAAAAGAGCCGAGAGTACTACACATGTAACCTTAATCCCTCAGAAGTGCGATGGGAATTCGAACGAATATAAGGTAAAATGCAAAAGTACCTCCAGACCGTTTTCTAAGGCTAGAATTCTTCTCACCCCGGAGCTAAAGGAGAAAGGACAAGAAGTTGTGGAGAAGATGTTGCGCAAAACTCTGAACCTGGAGATGTCGAGTTGTGGAGCTTGTTTCAGTACGAGCTCTCATTCTTCTCTTGACTGATCGTCCGTAAAGTCAAGCTTGTGACGAAAAACAAGCGCTGAGTGGGAGGCAACCCACTGGTAAGTCTGTACATATGAGTCTTTTATTTTTCTAGTTTTGTTTTGTATTTCGTTGTGTCACGTGAATCAGATTCGGAGGTTCCGTATCGATCGATACCACTTGGTGTCGGTCGATACCCGTCGTTAAACATACACATTCTGGACCGACATCCATGTGGCGAAGAAATCATTCCAAACCATCAGTATCGATCAACACCCACTGGTATCGATCGACACTCCACGCGCAGATAAGTTTCCTAGAAACCCTACGGTTTTTCCTTTCTTCTCCCACAGCCCCATTGTTCGATACCAAAACCGAAACTCCTCTTTCAAAATCACACATCTTCGTTTCTCAACGGATTTGAGTGATTTTTGTTTCTATCCTGCTCGGAATTTCGTGTCTTATCTCGTTCCCTGACTCATTCTCACGATCTACAAGGTATGAATAACGATTTCTCATCTTTTCAATATGTGACCCAAGGTTTGATTTTCGACTTTTAGGCTTCTAGAACTTGTTTTGCTGGATAATTACCACTTGATTAGCTTGTTCTAGGCCTAGTCGAATCTTGCACTGCACCTAATTGCCCTTGGATTACACTTTTGGAGTTTTCGGATTCATGTTCTTCGATCGATACTCGATACCTGTATCAGCATAGATCGATACCACCTTGGTATCGGTCGATGATGACTGTTTCACTTGGCCGAGATGCTGTGTTTGAGAGAGATATTGGATTTATGCTGTATTTTTATGTCTTTGTTTGCAGATGACATATAGGCCAAAGAGAGCACAAACTTCTGACGCATCTAGCTCAAACCCACCAAGAAAGGATTTCCGTTTGGGTCAACGTGCAAAGATCTGGGATGGCTTGCATTGGCGAAGAGGTATGGTGAATGGTTATCTAGGCCACGACACCTACAGGGTGACGATTGATGGTGCGTTGGCACACATTGATGTTCTGTATGCTTCATGGCGCGAGATCCCACCACCCCCACCAGTGGCACAACCGTCGTCACCACCTGCTACTCCTGCTGCCCCTATGAGAGCTCCTTGGCCTAGACAGAATGAGAAAGCCAAGATTCCATGCACCAGAGAATGGGAGGGGACATATAGGCAGGTCGCTGAGAGTAATGACTGCGTTTCAAGGCCCATCTCTGAGACCTGGGACGATTACAACACATTGTTCTACAACGCTTGGCGGGGCGTTGATATAGAGACCACTCGGTTTGTCGACCCTCAGACCATGCGCAACCTGGGTATCGACAGGTCACTTGGGAGATTGATAGAGAAGATCGGTTTGGGGACTATGCCGATGAGACAGTACGATTTGTACCCTGACTTGGTACGATAGTTCCTCGCGACAGTCTGAGTTTACTATCAGGATGAGGTTCTGAAGGATGCGCTGGAAGGCACCATGACCTTCATGATCCGCAGAGTGAGATACAGGCTGCCACTCCCAGATCTCTGCTACACTATCCTGTGTAAGATGGAACCTAACAAGATGTGGTTGTCCGATCTCATCATGCTCTCCTTGGCCATTGTAGACATCATCGACGACGAGAACTATGAGTGGCCTGAGCTCGACCTCACGGTCAACCTAGGAGCAATGTTTGCTCATCACCTGGTCTCTCTGAAGACAAAACCATTCGTTGGCACGAGCACGAAAACAGAGACAGTTGGTAACCTCCTCACTCCTATCTTCCAGCATTTTGGTATCAGCACAGCAAGCTGTTCCATTGTCACCACCCGCACTGTCATGGACGAGAGGCACATGCAAAACCTCACGTGGTTAAAATCTGCATGGCATTGGTGTTTTTCCAACACGGAGGGTAATTTTCTAGTTAAACTCCCAAACAGAGAGCTGACAGACATTGATGGCGATCCCGTTCAGCTTCGTTTCGCACCTGACCCGAGCCTACTGATCGCCGTGCCTCACACTCGCCAAGGACGAGGTCCTTCTGCTCGCACGCCTGCACCAGCTGCTGCTGACATTCCATCTACTTCACGCCAGGGAGGACGAGCCCAGCGATCGCGAACAGCGACATCTACTATCCCTGCACTTACATTTCCTTCTCCTTCAGAACTTCCGATGGAGCCGGCCGCCTTTTAGAAGGTGATGATCGATAGTATACGGAGCATCTGGACTGCGATCTCACGCTGCCGCTGCATGACTGACACGTACGCTGTTCCTCCGTCTCAGCATGTTGACCCTACTGGCGTTGGACCATCCGGTATTGCTGGCGATGACTCTGACGCCACTGAGGAGGACTAGTCCTCTTTCTATATGATCTTCACGTTTGTTTTTCTTTTATTTTTCCCTTTTCTTTTTAGTTTGAACTTTTGTGTCTTTTGTGTTTTTGAACCTGTGGATTTATGCTTCTATGATATTTTGTTGTGTTTGAGTGATCTAACAATGCTTACATTTAACACTTGGATCGTTTGACACAATTTTGGAGCTACATCTAACCTTAGACGATTGCAATCACGAAATCGCCTGAGTGTCGATCGATACCCTATGTGTATCGGTCAACACCCTAGGTGATTTAGAAGGATCATCATGTCGACTCAAGCCTGATATCGATCGATACCAGGCTGTGTGTCGGTCGATACTCGATGTTCCAGCACGGTAAATTATTGATTTTTCACAATCCACTTGGTTCATTTGTTTTCTTTCACCAACTCTAGGCTAGATAACACTGGAGACAGTGTTGTTTAAGTCTGGGGGAGGTAGTCGCTGACTTTGTTTTTGGTTTTCTTAGAGTCAGTCGTTTTTCGAGTCAAAATTTGTTTTATTGAGTCAAAACTTTGTCAGAGACTATGATCTTTTTCTTGAATCTATTGATTTGACTTTGCTTCTAAGTGACCATTGTTACAGAACCATTTCTAAATCGACTAATGAAAAATCCAAAGGCTAACCGGTTAACTAGAAGACACTCATGTTTCCAGCAAAGTTCCTTAAAGCCTGAGCCAAATTTTTGCACTTCATCGATGTGGTTAGTATCCATAGAGCTTGATTCCTCATTCGTATCTGACAAAGGAACCCATGTGTTTTAAAATAATGGTATTTCTCTCCCTGGTAAAAGTTAATTAATAAGATGCATTAAAAGATGAAATGATTTTCTTCTGAGTAGAGGGTTAGGAAAATTTCCAACGATCCCATTATTCTACTTCAGAGGGGATGATCACACAAAGGTGAAAGCGAGGTTAGGAAAATTTCCTCTGATACCATTATTCGCCTACACCTTTGATTACCTTTGAGGGAAGAACCGGGGATTCGGTGGCTAAAACCATCAATACTCGCGTCTCAAACCTTAATATGTAAATGCAAGAAACATAATAAGAAATAAGTATGGGGGAGAGAAATAATACCAGAAAGTGTGAAAAAGGGTGGTTCCTTGTCATGATACTGTATGGGAAAGAATCTAGAAGGCTCTTGGTATTAATTGCAGCGATGAAACTGGCGAGGATGGCTTGATTGAACGATGCTGCGAGATAATGTGTGTAGTATGGAAAACTGCGAATGTCTACGGAGAATTACATGGTGGTTAGATCGAAAATTGGTTAGGTGACATTTGAGTGCTTGGGAAAATGGTCATTGCAATGTTTCAAGAACAGGTGAGTCTCTATGTTTTCAAACCTCTTTCTCTGGTTTGGTCTTCTATTTGCTTAAGGGCAAGCAGAAGGCTAAGTCTGGGGGAGTTGATATATCATGGTTTTTACCCTGTTTAAGCCATGATATAAGTCCGTTTTATAGTCTTTCTACTATTCTGTAGTGTTTTAGAGTCTTTTACAGGTTTTAGCACGTTTGGAGCATAATTGGAGATATTGGAGATTTCTGGATCATTTTGGAGCGAAGCAGACGTTCGTGTAGCTGAGTACCCGATTTGAAGCATTGGTGTCGATCGATACTGCCTAGTATCAGTCGATACTCACCGAAGCAGACACGACCCGCGACTTTTCCAAGAGTCGAAGATTTGCAATTTGGTCCAGAAGTCTTTATTATTTACAAGAAGCCCCAAAACGTGATTTATGTTATTTAATAGGATTTTACAGTCATTTTATTGGCTACCCTTCCTTTACGAATTATTCTACTTTGGTTTTCTGAGAGAGGTTTTGAAGGGAGACAAGTCTGAAACTCTGTTTGTCCGAGAGAAGATTTCGAACCCTCTTGTTAATCTTTCTATTTATCTATTTGATGATTTATTCAAAAATGTTTATTGCTTCAATTTCCATGTATGAGTAGATCCCTTGTTAGGTTTAGGGTTCTTATAAGGGTTTTCTCTCAATGCTAGATTGATTATTTATTAGGATTCACCATCTGAATTAGTTCTTCGTCATAGGTTGTTTGCAAAGCTAATTCTAGATTGATCACCTAGAACTTAGATCTTAGGATTATTGATTAGGTGCGAGAGTGCGATTAATTACCTGACAGAACCTAAGGCGAGCAAAATAATACTCGCAAAGAGATTTGGTTTAATTGTTTTGTGAACAAATCAAACCTGATTAAAAAGCTGATTTAGACTTTAGGATTCGCAAAGAGATCTGGAATTCCTAGGATTTAGATTTAGATAGTTTTCGCAACGAGAGTTGGTAAGCTATATCTTAGTGATTTGAGTTCAAGAACCGCACTAAATCCGAATCCTGACTAGTTAGTTCATCTGCATTCATTGAATTCCTGAGAAATGCCCTGAACCTAGCCTTTCTCCAATTGAATTTACATCCGTTTTAATACACGTTCTGTTTTCAATACCATTGATTGCTTAGCGTAATTCTCATCTATATAATCTATTGTGTGTCTCTGTGAGTCATTGTGTTCGACCCCTACTTTACTGCAACTATTGCTTAGTACTTTTAGGGTATTAATTTGAGCATATCAGACAGGGAAACATCTTAAAATACAGAAAATGTGCCATTCATGAGCACTTGTAAAACTTGAGGATAATTGCTCAGCCAATTCACCATATGCCAAACACTCTAACCCTTTAAACCTGTCATATAGGAATATTCATTTAGAAACGTATTCCAGTTTGTAAATTCTATCAAATAATTAGATTTCACTTACTCTCTGTCTCGAATAGTAAATTGAACACTTGACTTCATCCTTGGAATATGATAAGAAGATTCATCTGACCATCTTCTTTCCATCTTTCCAACCCAAGTTATTACTCCTATAACATCTATAACAACAAAAATATTACTATATAAACAATACATAATATTATGATCTAAAAGAATATTTTCTGAATCTAAATGAAGATACCTATAGGATAGCGTTCTGTAACAGGGCCTCAGATGATGTCAATGATGGGAGTGAAAACCAAGAAATGATTGTGGTTTGGATAATATTTGAGTAAGGTGAATTATGTATCATCCTTGAAATAAATTTGATAGAAGTGTGGATTGTTTTGGTGGAGAATATCGCTAAACATCACAAAAAATCACTTGAGTGAGAACCAGTAACGTTCAAAGTTCTTCACCCAAGAATACGATCTCAATGTCTCTCCGGAAACGTTTGCTTCTATTCTTGTTCCCTGAAGACAAAATAGAATGTTTTTAGAATCAATATAACATAATAGAAGATGATAGATATTACCTCTTCATCGCAAAGTAGTAGATTCATCTTTGGTCCAGACAAATCCCATTCTCTTTTCCAAACACGCAAGATCTTGACTTTGAGATTCTAAACTGTTTTAGATGTGTTGATTTTTGATAGTAAGTGTGAAGCTTCGTTTGCCATGGCCAGTTATCTTGAGTTCTCAGAACTTTTTTTCTTTTTTGCAGGACAATATGTTAGCAGTTGTAACTTTTGGTTATGATATATATATTGTAACATTAGTAGGGTTGCCGAAGAGTTGTGAAGCCTAAAAAGGAGGAAACAATTGATACGGTAAGATTCTCAAATGTCATGTACACATGCAATTTTTCAAAATAGGCAATGATTCACCGCAGGAAATATTTGAGATTCCAAACTGTTTTAAATCTTTCATTTAGATTTTATTAAAAGTTTCAGTTAATATATATATACAAACATCATATCCTAAGAGAAAACCTGCATCAATGTATATATATACATATATATATATATATATAGAATTTCGATCAGTCTTTTCAAGATGTTGTTTCCTTTTAGCTCCAGCAAAACCAATCTAGTTTTGATTATTTTGTTTGGATATTGCGACATAGTTTGTATTGTAGATTTGCAAAGAGAACTTACCCGTTTGTTTGTGCAGAAATCACGGTACTTGTGGAGGCTATCATATGAAGTTTTGAGTTCTGATTCTTGGATTGCATTGCTGAAAATGCACCAACCACAAGACTTTTGGAGATGAGCCTAATATTATAATAAAATTGTGAAGAAAGGCCAGAACAGAGTCAGGAAAAGGAATAGCCGGATTTTGCAGCATGTAAATACACTCACATCATCATTCAAAACTGATTCTCCAAAGACCAAAGCATACAGGTTGACGTCAGTACCGAGTTCATGGGATCAGTTCTCTTGTTTTTGAGATGTTGTAATTGACTGAACCGGTTTGGTTAGGCTCATTGGTACAAAGGTTAAATTAATGTGAAACCTTTATTTTTGATTACAATATTGTAAACCACTAATTTTTAGAATTTTGTTTTTCAAGTTTGACATAATTAACATTGTGACATAAGTAACATAGTTAATTAGTAGGGTTCTTCGTCATCTGGTTCTTCATCAGAAGACGACAAATTACACCGAAATTCATCTTCTGGTTCTCCATCTCCGACATCGTAATCGAGGTTTATTGAGTTTACTCCCTGTACGAAATTGTCGAGTTCGAAATCTTCAATTGTAGTCATCAATACAACATCATCATTTTCTGTTTGCAGAAGAGTCGGTTCTTTATTTTCTAATTACCCTGAAATGTTTCCCCTCGGATTCACTTTTAGAACATTGAGCCACAACTGCTTTGATTTCTTTGTGTATGGGTACATAATATAACAAACTTGCTCCACTTGCGAGGCTGTTTTCAATATAAGTTATACATATGTATATATATGATATCGAAATTAATAAAACGCTATAAATATGAATATATATATAAGTACGTACCTAGAATAAATGGTTCATATTTATTGTATTTTCTCGAGCTCAGAACGTCTACAACGCCACCATTGCTCCTCCGAGTGCCTCTACCGATAACAGGGTCATACCAATTACACTTAAAAAGTGTGATTCTAAAATTGACCATCCCCTCGTACTCGGGTTCTATGATATCAGTTAAGGTCCCGTAGAAATCCGCTTCATCAGATGCATCAGTGTAATTTTCACCTTTAACATATATCCCAGAGTTACATGTCTTTCGTCCAGCGCCGTGATTCTGCGTATGAAACAAATAGCCTCTTGTAAAATACATTTGCCAGGTTTTGGCCTTATTCAAAAGTCCATGTACTATCTCTTGAACCCAAGTAGGAAATGGATTTGTGGCGTTCCAGTAAGCAACCTGCATATATATAAACAATAGCATCGATATTTATAAGTATAAATGTATGCATAGTTATGAATATTATTTAGACATACATATTCTTTCACCCATATATGATATTCGTCAGCTCTTTTAGCGGAGAGTTCTTTTTCGGATAATCCTCGGTATTTTGCAGAAATATACTCCTCGAACATACTATACAAGACCAACACAAAAATGAAAAAATATAGTGGATTATATATTAAAACGCATGGTGCGAGAGATGCCAACTTATATACCTCTCAATTGGCTGAAAATAGTCACAATCTCGTAAAACATATGCATGTGCGCATTGATAGTCTATTTCCGAGAGCCATATTTCATGCATTTCTCCACTTGGACGGCCTACGTGCGTAAATATAGAAGGTACCCCAGGGACATGATATACGGGGACTTCACCTTCATCGAATCTTGTTAACCTGACCGAATGAGTGAAAAGTAATTCACATTAAAATACATAGCATGTGTATACAATATAAATGGCACAATGGACATGATGTGATTTAATTTAGCATTTACCTTGATTTCGTTTGTATATTCGCGCTCTGAGAAATAAGCAATCTCGTCATTGATACTCCCTCTGTTTTTTATAAGGGGTTTTCCCTAAAAGCACAGGAATTAAGAAAATCTCTTTTTTTTGCTTGAAACATTAAAAACTACCATAACAACATTTAGTTATCTAATTAGGAAGAGGAGTATTAATGTTTTTATGATAGTACCGAGATTACTAATGAGTATAATTAATTAAATTTTGTATGGGAATGTCTAAAACCCGTTATAAAAAAACATAGGGAGTATATGATTCAATAATCGATCCTGCCGCATATCTTTTGTTCTTTGCTTTCCCTTTCAACTTTTTGAAAAACCTTTCAAAAGGATACATCCACCTATATTGGACAGGGCCTCCTAATTCAGCTTCATAGGGGAGATGTATAGGCAGGTTCTCCATCACATCGAAAAACGAAGGTGGAAAGATCTTTTCCGAATTGCACAGGATCAAAACTATGTTATGTTTTAGAATTTGAACGCGAGTTTTATGCAAAATTCTCGAACAGAAGTCCCGGAAAAATGCTCCAACCCCTACAATATACGTGAAAATTGCGGAGCGGTTACTACATAAATTACTATAATCATATTTATTTAAAGAAATAGTCGTAATTAATTAGTACCCGATAACACAAGGTGGACATTCTGGTCTAGGAGGTCTGCGAAGATAAATAGAAGTAACCGCTCCATAAAAACATGGCAGTCATGACTCTTCATGCCTGAAAACTTTTGGTTGTTCATATCAACACAAGTCGCTAAGTCTGAGGAATAACCATCTGGGAATTTAACTGCATGTTTCACACATTCCTGTAAACTTTTTCTGGCTTCTTCTGTCAATGTGAAGGTTGGGAAATGAGCTTTACCCTCACTATCAATATGTAAGTGTGGCCGAGAACAAAATTGTTTTATATCCAATCTTGACATGATGTTGTCTTTCGAATTACCCTTCATACTCATAAGAGTATTCATGATGTTGTCAAAACAATTCTTCTCTATATGCATCACACCAAGACAATGTCGGAGATTAAGGTCCCTCCAATACGGTAGCTTCCATAATATGCTTTCCTTGTGCCAGTTATGTTGCTTCCCATATGCCGACTTCTTCTTTTCGTGACCGTTTCCACCGACGTCCTTTGTTTTTGATGGATTTACACCAGCCAACCTCTCGCAATAAACTTGCTCACCGGTCAAAGACTGAGGTGGATACTCTCTCGAAACGTCTTTTCCCTTCAGGAAGTCTTTTTTATTCCTCCTCAGTGGATGGCCATGAGGAAGAAATCTTCGGTGACAATCAAACCAACACGTCTTCCTTCCATTAGTTAGATAAAATGGCTTTGTATTTTCCTTGAAAACTGGATAAGATAATTTATCATGGGTTGTCCATCCGGATAACATGCTATACACCGGAAAGTCTCTTATCGTCCACATTTTGATTCAAGGACACATCGTATGCATCGACGCCATTAGACCACAACTCTTTTAACTCATCAATAAGAGGTCGGAGGAAGATATCTAGACTAGCTCACGGATGATTTGGCCCAGAATTCAGAATTGTAAGAAACAAATACTATTTTATTCATGCACATACTAGGGGGTAAATTATATGGAGTCAAGATCACATGCCACATCGAATGATTAAGAGACATGCCAAATGGATTGAACCATATGTACATAATCCAAGATACACGTTACAGGGTTCTTCGGCAAACCGGGGATTTTGATCTTAAAAATATCTCCACTCCGCCGCATCAGAAGGATGACACATTTCTCCCCCCTTTGATTGGTGATCGGCATGCCATCTCATTGCCGCTGCAGTCTTCTCGCTCTAATACATTCTCTTCAATCTGTCAACAATAGGTAGATACCACATACGACTATATGGTACTTTGGTTCTACGTCTGTCGTTCTTAGGCTTCCATCTTTGTGCACCACAAAACAAACATTTATCTTCCTTCTCGTCATCTTTCCAGAAGATCATACAAGTGTTACTACAAACATCAATTGTATGATATGGGAGGCCTAAATTGCGCATCAATTTTTCTGTCTCGTAATGTGATCCGGTTGACTTGTTTCCTTCTGGTAAATAGGCTGTCAACAATTCGCAAACCGAATCCACTAACTTTTCACTCATATTATATTATGCCTTATTTTGCATGACCCTAGCAGCTAAGGATAACTGCGAGTGACCTTCACGACAACCATCGTATAATGGATTTTTTGCACCTTCTAACAAGTCGTAAAATTTCTTTGAATGGTTACGTACTGGTTCTTCTATATTATGATAACTACCATCATGATGATAGTTATCAAAACTCACGTTATGACGAAATGCATCATTCACCATATCCACATATCTATCTTCTACTACATTACCCACATCTTCACTCCCACTTATTTATGTCGTATCAACATAATTCGATCCTAAATCCATATTGATTTCTTCTCCATGCTTATACCAAACATAATAATTTGGCATAAATCCTCTGCTATAAAGATGATTCCAAATTCTTGTCCCATGATAAATTTCTCGTTTTTGCAAACACTACAAGGGCAGAAAAACTTACCGCCATTACTCTGTGTTAGAGGCTGGCTATTTGCAAATGTCATGAATCCATCCACCCCCGTTCTGAACTCTTCTGAGAAATTTCCCGACATTATATAACTCCCGAAAATTATTATAATTAAAATTTCCCGACATTATATAACTGAAAAAATAGAATGAGGAGAAGAAATATGTTTGATTTTGTGTTGAAGATCGAATGAGGAGGAGAAATGGGATGAATTGAGCTTATATAGACATTTATGCCGACTAAATAGCGACTACACGGCGTCTAAAAGGCGACTACATCTTGTAGTCGCATAAAATCGTTACACCAACCCCAAAACAAATAACACGTGTTTTTCACCGGTCTTTACAACTGCTATGCGACCCTCTGAAATAGTCGTATATTAATCGCCAAATGGCGACTATTATGTGACTCTCGTTACCCGTCGGCAAATTAGTCGTAACTTAGTCGTAAATCAGTGACCCGCTGAAAGATTCGCATATTAGTCGCTAAATTAGCGACTATTACGCGACTATTATTTCCCGTCTGAAATGTAGTCGTATATTAGTCGTCAAATAGCGACTACTATAGCGACTATATTGTTTGGTCGTAAAACACTCAAATACGTCCAAATTGTATTAGTCGCCAAATAGTCGGCAAAAAGTGGCTAAGTAGTGGCAATGTTCAGCGACTAATTGGTTAGTCGCCATTTGTAGTCGTTAAAACGCTGTTTTATTGTAGTGCGAGGTGGTTGTGCCATCCCCGAGGATCACTTGTGCAAAGTCAGACTCGGCGTATCCTACGACCGAAGTTTAAGCTCGGTCTTGATAGTTCGTGCAAGACTGAGCTCGGCTTAATCTTGCAAAAGATGGATTTAGCTCGATGCTGAGCTCGGCGAGGTAGCGTTTCATATGCAATGAATAAAGTTTGGCAGCTTCTGTGAGGTCGGCGAGCTGCGAGTGCTAGCTGCCTAACTGCGAGGTCGGCGAGCTGCGAGTGCGAGCTGCCTAATTGCGAGGTCGTCGAGCTGCGAGTACGATCTGCGAGGTCGGCTAGTTGTGACTGCGAGCTGCCTAACTGCGAGGTCGGCGATACGTCTGATTGAGAACCAGATTTCACACATATCGTAGATCGGTGATATCAGTTTGGGGTTTAGGAGAATTATTTTATTAGAATCATAGCTGGACCCGAGGTGGGTTGCCTATGTACTCCCGGAAGGGATCAAGACATTCGTAGTTCTTGTTACATTGAAGGTGGTAGATGATTATTCTGAATGAGGAGCTCTTCTATTTATAAGTCTTTAGGTCGATCGATTTTCCTTTTTCTTCTTGAATTGATATTGGTGATTATCCTTATTTCCCATAGTCGATAAGGATAACTTCCTATTTTCTTTGGATTTGTCTTTATCCTTTTATTTCGTAAGTCGGTCTTGATAAGCTTAACACTGGTAGTTGGGCTTATCTTAATTCAAACTTGGTTAAACCGGAGAATGCTTAACTCACCACCTACAAAAAGCATGTAAATACACTCACATCATCATTCAAAACTGATTCTCCAAAGACCAAAGCATACAGGTTGACGTCAGTACCGAGTTCATGGGATCAGTTCTCTTGTTTTAGAGATGTTGTAATTGACTGAACCGGTTTGGTTAGGCTCATTGGTACAAAGGTTAAATTAATGTGAAACCTTTATTTTTGATTACAATATTGTAAACCACTAATTTTTAGAATTTTGTTTTTCAAGTTTGACATAATTAACATTGTGACATAAGTAACATAGTTAATTAGTAGGGTTCTTCGTCATCTGGTTCTTCATCAGAAGACGACAAATTACACCGAAATTCATCTTCTGGTTCTCCATCTCCGACATCGTAATCGAGGTTTATTGAGTTTACTCCCTGTACGAAATTGTCGAGTTCGAAATCTTCAATTGTAGTCATCAATACAACATCATCATTTTCTGTTTGCAGAAGAGTCGGTTCTTTATTTTCTAATTACCCTGAAATGTTTCCCCTCGGATTCACTTTTAGAACATTGAGCCACAACTGCTTTGATTTCTTTGTGTATGGGTACATAATATAACAAACTTGCTCCACTTGCGAGGCTGTTTTCAATATAAGTTATACATATGTATATATATGATATCGAAATTAATAAAACGCTATAAATATGAATATATATATAAGTACGTACCTAGAATAAATGGTTCATATTTATTGTATTTTCTCGAGCTCAGAACGTCTACAACGCCACCATTGCTCCTCCGAGTGCCTCTACCGATAACAGGGTCATACCAATTACACTTAAAAAGTGTGATTCTAAAATTGACCATCCCCTCGTACTCGGGTTCTATGATATCAGTTAAGGTCCCGTAGAAATCCGCTTCATCAGATGCATCAGTGTAATTTTCACCTTTAACATATATCCCAGAGTTACATGTCTTTCGTCCAGCGCCGTGATTCTGCGTATGAAACAAATAGCCTCTTGTAAAATACATTTGCCAGGTTTTGGCCTTATTCAAAAGTCCATGTACTATCTCTTGAACCCAAGTAGGAAATGGATTTGTGGCGTTCCAGTAAGCAACCTGCATATATATAAACAATAGCATCGATATTTATAAGTATAAATGTATGCATAGTTATGAATATTATTTAGACATACATATTCTTTCACCCATATATGATATTCGTCAGCTCTTTTAGCGGAGAGTTCTTTTTCGGATAATCCTCGGTATTTTGCAGAAATATACTCCTCGAACATACTATACAAGACCAACACAAAAATGAAAAAATATAGTGGATTATATATTAAAACGCATGGTGCGAGAGATGCCAACTTATATACCTCTCAATTGGCTGAAAATAGTCACAATCTCGTAAAACATATGCATGTGCGCATTGATAGTCTATTTCCGAGAGCCATATTTCATGCATTTCTCCACTTGGACGGCCTACGTGCGTAAATATAGAAGGTACCCCAGGGACATGATATACGGGGACTTCACCTTCATCGAATCTTGTTAACCTGACCGAATGAGTGAAAAGTAATTCACATTAAAATACATAGCATGTGTATACAATATAAATGGCACAATGGACATGATGTGATTTAATTTAGCATTTACCTTGATTTCGTTTGTATATTCGCGCTCTGAGAAATAAGCAATCTCGTCATTGATACTCCCTCTGTTTTTTATAAGGGGTTTTCCCTAAAAGCACAGGAATTAAGAAAATCTCTTTTTTTTGCTTGAAACATTAAAAACTACCATAACAACATTTAGTTATCTAATTAGGAAGAGGAGTATTAATGTTTTTATGATAGTACCGAGATTACTAATGAGTATAATTAATTAAATTTTGTATGGGAATGTCTAAAACCCGTTATAAAAAAACATAGGGAGTATATGATTCAATAATCGATCCTGCCGCATATCTTTTGTTCTTTGCTTTCCCTTTCAACTTTTTGAAAAACCTTTCAAAAGGATACATCCACCTATATTGGACAGGGCCTCCTAATTCAGCTTCATAGGGGAGATGTATAGGCAGGTTCTCCATCACATCGAAAAACGAAGGTGGAAAGATCTTTTCCGAATTGCACAGGATCAAAACTATGTTATGTTTTAGAATTTGAACGCGAGTTTTATGCAAAATTCTCGAACAGAAGTCCCGGAAAAATGCTCCAACCCCTACAATATACGTGAAAATTGCGGAGCGGTTACTACATAAATTACTATAATCATATTTATTTAAAGAAATAGTCGTAATTAATTAGTACCCGATAACACAAGGTGGACATTCTGGTCTAGGAGGTCTGCGAAGATAAATAGAAGTAACCGCTCCATAAAAACATGGCAGTCATGACTCTTCATGCCTGAAAACTTTTGGTTGTTCATATCAACACAAGTCGCTAAGTCTGAGGAATAACCATCTGGGAATTTAACTGCATGTTTCACACATTCCTGTAAACTTTTTCTGGCTTCTTCTGTCAATGTGAAGGTTGGGAAATGAGCTTTACCCTCACTATCAATATGTAAGTGTGGCCGAGAACAAAATTGTTTTATATCCAATCTTGACATGATGTTGTCTTTCGAATTACCCTTCATACTCATAAGAGTATTCATGATGTTGTCAAAACAATTCTTCTCTATATGCATCACACCAAGACAATGTCGGAGATTAAGGTCCCTCCAATACGGTAGCTTCCATAATATGCTTTCCTTGTGCCAGTTATGTTGCTTCCCATATGCCGACTTCTTCTTTTCGTGACCGTTTCCACCGACGTCCTTTGTTTTTGATGGATTTACACCAGCCAACCTCTCGCAATAAACTTGCTCACCGGTCAAAGACTGAGGTGGATACTCTCTCGAAACGTCTTTTCCCTTCAGGAAGTCTTTTTTATTCCTCCTCAGTGGATGGCCATGAGGAAGAAATCTTCGGTGACAATCAAACCAACACGTCTTCCTTCCATTAGTTAGATAAAATGGCTTTGTATTTTCCTTGAAAACTGGATAAGATAATTTATCATGGGTTGTCCATCCGGATAACATGCTATACGCCGGAAAGTCTCTTATCGTCCACATTTTGATTCAAGGACACATCGTATGCATCGACGCCATTAGACCACAACTCTTTTAACTCATCAATAAGAGGTCGGAGGAAGATATCTAGACTAGCTCACGGATGATTTGGCCCAGAATTCAGAATTGTAAGAAACAAATACTATTTTATTCATGCACATACTAGGGGGTAAATTATATGGAGTCAAGATCACATGCCACATCGAATGATTAAGAGACATGCCAAATGGATTGAACCATATGTACATAATCCAAGATACACGTTACAGGGTTCTTCGGCAAACCGGGGATTTTGATCTTAAAAATATCTCCACTCCGCCGCATCAGAAGGATGACACATTTCTCCCCCCTTTGATTGGTGATCGGCATGCCATCTCATTGCCGCTGCAGTCTTCTCGCTCTAATACATTCTCTTCAATCTGTCAACAATAGGTAGATACCACATACGACTATATGGTACTTTGGTTCTACGTCTGTCGTTCTTAGGCTTCCATCTTTGTGCACCACAAAACAAACATTTATCTTCCTTCTCGTCATCTTTCCAGAAGATCATACAAGTGTTACTACAAACATCAATTGTATGATATGGGAGGCCTAAATTGCGCATCAATTTTTCTGTCTCGTAATGTGATCCGGTTGACTTGTTTCCTTCTGGTAAATAGGCTGTCAACAATTCGCAAACCGAATCCACTAACTTTTCACTCATATTATATTATGCCTTATTTTGCATGACCCTAGCAGCTAAGGATAACTGCGAGTGACCTTCACGACAACCATCGTATAATGGATTTTTTGCACCTTCTAACAAGTCGTAAAATTTCTTTGAATGGTTACGTACTGGTTCTTCTATATTATGATAACTACCATCATGATGATAGTTATCAAAACTCACGTTATGACGAAATGCATCATTCACCATATCCACATATCTATCTTCTACTACATTACCCACATCTTCACTCCCACTTATTTATGTCGTATCAACATAATTCGATCCTAAATCCATATTGATTTCTTCTCCATGCTTATACCAAACATAATAATTTGGCATAAATCCTCTGCTATAAAGATGATTCCAAATTCTTGTCCCATGATAAATTTCTCGTTTTTGCAAACACTACAAGGGCAGAAAAACTTACCGCCATTACTCTGTGTTAGAGGCTGGCTATTTGCAAATGTCATGAATCCATCCACCCCCGTTCTGAACTCTTCTGAGAAATTTCCCGACATTATATAACTCCCGAAAATTATTATAATTAAAATTTCCCGACATTATATAACTGAAAAAATAGAATGAGGAGAAGAAATATGTTTGATTTTGTGTTGAAGATCGAATGAGGAGGAGAAATGGGATGAATTGAGCTTATATAGACATTTATGCCGACTAAATAGCGACTACACGGCGTCTAAAAGGCGACTACATCTTGTAGTCGCATAAAATCGTTACACCAACCCCAAAACAAATAACACGTGTTTTTCACCGGTCTTTACAACTGCTATGCGACCCTCTGAAATAGTCGTATATTAATCGCCAAATGGCGACTATTATGTGACTCTCGTTACCCGTCGGCAAATTAGTCGTAACTTAGTCGTAAATCAGTGACCCGCTGAAAGATTCGCATATTAGTCGCTAAATTAGCGACTATTACGCGACTATTATTTCCCGTCTGAAATGTAGTCGTATATTAGTCGTCAAATAGCGACTACTATAGCGACTATATTGTTTGGTCGTAAAACACTCAAATACGTCCAAATTGTATTAGTCGCCAAATAGTCGGCAAAAAGTGGCTAAGTAGTGGCAATGTTCAGCGACTAATTGGTTAGTCGCCATTTGTAGTCGTTAAAACGCTGTTTTATTGTAGTGCGAGGTGGTTGTGCCATCCCCGAGGATCACTTGTGCAAAGTCAGACTCGGCGTATCCTACGACCGAAGTTTAAGCTCGGTCTTGATAGTTCGTGCAAGACTGAGCTCGGCTTAATCTTGCAAAAGATGGATTTAGCTCGATGCTGAGCTCGGCGAGGTAGCGTTTCATATGCAATGAATAAAGTTTGGCAGCTTCTGTGAGGTCGGCGAGCTGCGAGTGCTAGCTGCCTAACTGCGAGGTCGGCGAGCTGCGAGTGCGAGCTGCCTAATTGCGAGGTCGTCGAGCTGCGAGTACGATCTGCGAGGTCGGCTAGTTGTGACTGCGAGCTGCCTAACTGCGAGGTCGGCGATACGTCTGATTGAGAACCAGATTTCACACATATCGTAGATCGGTGATATCAGTTTGGGGTTTAGGAGAATTATTTTATTAGAATCATAGCTGGACCCGAGGTGGGTTGCCTATGTACTCCCGGAAGGGATCAAGACATTCGTAGTTCTTGTTACATTGAAGGTGGTAGATGATTATTCTGAATGAGGAGCTCTTCTATTTATAAGTCTTTAGGTCGATCGATTTTCCTTTTTCTTCTTGAATTGATATTGGTGATTATCCTTATTTCCCATAGTCGATAAGGATAACTTCCTATTTTCTTTGGATTTGTCTTTATCCTTTTATTTCGTAAGTCGGTCTTGATAAGCTTAACACTGGTAGTTGGGCTTATCTTAATTCAAACTTGGTTAAACCGGAGAATGCTTAACTCACCACCTACAAAAAGCATGTAAATACACTCACATCATCATTCAAAACTGATTCTCCAAAGACCAAAGCATACAGGTTGACGTCAGTACCGAGTTCATGGGATCAGTTCTCTTGTTTTAGAGATGTTGTAATTGACTGAACCGGTTTGGTTAGGCTCATTGGTACAAAGGTTAAATTAATGTGAAACCTTTATTTTTGATTACAATATTGTAAACCACTAATTTTTAGAATTTTGTTTTTCAAGTTTGACATAATTAACATTGTGACATAAGTAACATAGTTAATTAGTAGGGTTCTTCGTCATCTGGTTCTTCATCAGAAGACGACAAATTACACCGAAATTCATCTTCTGGTTCTCCATCTCCGACATCGTAATCGAGGTTTATTGAGTTTACTCCCTGTACGAAATTGTCGAGTTCGAAATCTTCAATTGTAGTCATCAATACAACATCATCATTTTCTGTTTGCAGAAGAGTCGGTTCTTTATTTTCTAATTACCCTGAAATGTTTCCCCTCGGATTCACTTTTAGAACATTGAGCCACAACTGCTTTGATTTCTTTGTGTATGGGTACATAATATAACAAACTTGCTCCACTTGCGAGGCTGTTTTCAATATAAGTTATACATATGTATATATATGATATCGAAATTAATAAAACGCTATAAATATGAATATATATATAAGTACGTACCTAGAATAAATGGTTCATATTTATTGTATTTTCTCGAGCTCAGAACGTCTACAACGCCACCATTGCTCCTCCGAGTGCCTCTACCGATAACAGGGTCATACCAATTACACTTAAAAAGTGTGATTCTAAAATTGACCATCCCCTCGTACTCGGGTTCTATGATATCAGTTAAGGTCCCGTAGAAATCCGCTTCATCAGATGCATCAGTGTAATTTTCACCTTTAACATATATCCCAGAGTTACATGTCTTTCGTCCAGCGCCGTGATTCTGCGTATGAAACAAATAGCCTCTTGTAAAATACATTTGCCAGGTTTTGGCCTTATTCAAAAGTCCATGTACTATCTCTTGAACCCAAGTAGGAAATGGATTTGTGGCGTTCCAGTAAGCAACCTGCATATATATAAACAATAGCATCGATATTTATAAGTATAAATGTATGCATAGTTATGAATATTATTTAGACATACATATTCTTTCACCCATATATGATATTCGTCAGCTCTTTTAGCGGAGAGTTCTTTTTCGGATAATCCTCGGTATTTTGCAGAAATATACTCCTCGAACATACTATACAAGACCAACACAAAAATGAAAAAATATAGTGGATTATATATTAAAACGCATGGTGCGAGAGATGCCAACTTATATACCTCTCAATTGGCTGAAAATAGTCACAATCTCGTAAAACATATGCATGTGCGCATTGATAGTCTATTTCCGAGAGCCATATTTCATGCATTTCTCCACTTGGACGGCCTACGTGCGTAAATATAGAAGGTACCCCAGGGACATGATATACGGGGACTTCACCTTCATCGAATCTTGTTAACCTGACCGAATGAGTGAAAAGTAATTCACATTAAAATACATAGCATGTGTATACAATATAAATGGCACAATGGACATGATGTGATTTAATTTAGCATTTACCTTGATTTCGTTTGTATATTCGCGCTCTGAGAAATAAGCAATCTCGTCATTGATACTCCCTCTGTTTTTTATAAGGGGTTTTCCCTAAAAGCACAGGAATTAAGAAAATCTCTTTTTTTTGCTTGAAACATTAAAAACTACCATAACAACATTTAGTTATCTAATTAGGAAGAGGAGTATTAATGTTTTTATGATAGTACCGAGATTACTAATGAGTATAATTAATTAAATTTTGTATGGGAATGTCTAAAACCCGTTATAAAAAAACATAGGGAGTATATGATTCAATAATCGATCCTGCCGCATATCTTTTGTTCTTTGCTTTCCCTTTCAACTTTTTGAAAAACCTTTCAAAAGGATACATCCACCTATATTGGACAGGGCCTCCTAATTCAGCTTCATAGGGGAGATGTATAGGCAGGTTCTCCATCACATCGAAAAACGAAGGTGGAAAGATCTTTTCCGAATTGCACAGGATCAAAACTATGTTATGTTTTAGAATTTGAACGCGAGTTTTATGCAAAATTCTCGAACAGAAGTCCCGGAAAAATGCTCCAACCCCTACAATATACGTGAAAATTGCGGAGCGGTTACTACATAAATTACTATAATCATATTTATTTAAAGAAATAGTCGTAATTAATTAGTACCCGATAACACAAGGTGGACATTCTGGTCTAGGAGGTCTGCGAAGATAAATAGAAGTAACCGCTCCATAAAAACATGGCAGTCATGACTCTTCATGCCTGAAAACTTTTGGTTGTTCATATCAACACAAGTCGCTAAGTCTGAGGAATAACCATCTGGGAATTTAACTGCATGTTTCACACATTCCTGTAAACTTTTTCTGGCTTCTTCTGTCAATGTGAAGGTTGGGAAATGAGCTTTACCCTCACTATCAATATGTAAGTGTGGCCGAGAACAAAATTGTTTTATATCCAATCTTGACATGATGTTGTCTTTCGAATTACCCTTCATACTCATAAGAGTATTCATGATGTTGTCAAAACAATTCTTCTCTATATGCATCACACCAAGACAATGTCGGAGATTAAGGTCCCTCCAATACGGTAGCTTCCATAATATGCTTTCCTTGTGCCAGTTATGTTGCTTCCCATATGCCGACTTCTTCTTTTCGTGACCGTTTCCACCGACGTCCTTTGTTTTTGATGGATTTACACCAGCCAACCTCTCGCAATAAACTTGCTCACCGGTCAAAGACTGAGGTGGATACTCTCTCGAAACGTCTTTTCCCTTCAGGAAGTCTTTTTTATTCCTCCTCAGTGGATGGCCATGAGGAAGAAATCTTCGGTGACAATCAAACCAACACGTCTTCCTTCCATTAGTTAGATAAAATGGCTTTGTATTTTCCTTGAAAACTGGATAAGATAATTTATCATGGGTTGTCCATCCGGATAACATGCTATACGCCGGAAAGTCTCTTATCGTCCACATTTTGATTCAAGGACACATCGTATGCATCGACGCCATTAGACCACAACTCTTTTAACTCATCAATAAGAGGTCGGAGGAAGATATCTAGACTAGCTCACGGATGATTTGGCCCAGAATTCAGAATTGTAAGAAACAAATACTATTTTATTCATGCACATACTAGGGGGTAAATTATATGGAGTCAAGATCACATGCCACATCGAATGATTAAGAGACATGCCAAATGGATTGAACCATATGTACATAATCCAAGATACACGTTACAGGGTTCTTCGGCAAACCGGGGATTTTGATCTTAAAAATATCTCCACTCCGCCGCATCAGAAGGATGACACATTTCTCCCCCCTTTGATTGGTGATCGGCATGCCATCTCATTGCCGCTGCAGTCTTCTCGCTCTAATACATTCTCTTCAATCTGTCAACAATAGGTAGATACCACATACGACTATATGGTACTTTGGTTCTACGTCTGTCGTTCTTAGGCTTCCATCTTTGTGCACCACAAAACAAACATTTATCTTCCTTCTCGTCATCTTTCCAGAAGATCATACAAGTGTTACTACAAACATCAATTGTATGATATGGGAGGCCTAAATTGCGCATCAATTTTTCTGTCTCGTAATGTGATCCGGTTGACTTGTTTCCTTCTGGTAAATAGGCTGTCAACAATTCGCAAACCGAATCCACTAACTTTTCACTCATATTATATTATGCCTTATTTTGCATGACCCTAGCAGCTAAGGATAACTGCGAGTGACCTTCACGACAACCATCGTATAATGGATTTTTTGCACCTTCTAACAAGTCGTAAAATTTCTTTGAATGGTTACGTACTGGTTCTTCTATATTATGATAACTACCATCATGATGATAGTTATCAAAACTCACGTTATGACGAAATGCATCATTCACCATATCCACATATCTATCTTCTACTACATTACCCACATCTTCACTCCCACTTATTTATGTCGTATCAACATAATTCGATCCTAAATCCATATTGATTTCTTCTCCATGCTTATACCAAACATAATAATTTGGCATAAATCCTCTGCTATAAAGATGATTCCAAATTCTTGTCCCATGATAAATTTCTCGTTTTTGCAAACACTACAAGGGCAGAAAAACTTACCGCCATTACTCTGTGTTAGAGGCTGGCTATTTGCAAATGTCATGAATCCATCCACCCCCGTTCTGAACTCTTCTGAGAAATTTCCCGACATTATATAACTCCCGAAAATTATTATAATTAAAATTTCCCGACATTATATAACTGAAAAAATAGAATGAGGAGAAGAAATATGTTTGATTTTGTGTTGAAGATCGAATGAGGAGGAGAAATGGGATGAATTGAGCTTATATAGACATTTATGCCGACTAAATAGCGACTACACGGCGTCTAAAAGGCGACTACATCTTGTAGTCGCATAAAATCGTTACACCAACCCCAAAACAAATAACACGTGTTTTTCACCGGTCTTTACAACTGCTATGCGACCCTCTGAAATAGTCGTATATTAATCGCCAAATGGCGACTATTATGTGACTCTCGTTACCCGTCGGCAAATTAGTCGTAACTTAGTCGTAAATCAGTGACCCGCTGAAAGATTCGCATATTAGTCGCTAAATTAGCGACTATTACGCGACTATTATTTCCCGTCTGAAATGTAGTTGTATATTAGTCGTCAAATAGCGACTACTATAGCGACTATATTGTTTGGTCGTAAAACACTCAAATACGTCCAAATTGTATTAGTCGCCAAATAGTCGGCAAAAAGTGGCTAAGTAGTGGCAATGTTCAGCGACTAATTGGTTAGTCGCCATTTGTAGTCGTTAAAACGCTGTTTTATTGTAGTGCGAGGTGGTTGTGCCATCCCCGAGGATCACTTGTGCAAAGTCAGACTCGGCGTATCCTACGACCGAAGTTTAAGCTCGGTCTTGATAGTTCGTGCAAGACTGAGCTCGGCTTAATCTTTCAAAAGATGGATTTAGCTCGATGCTGAGCTCGGCGAGGTAGCGTTTCATATGCAATGAATAAAGTTTGGCAGCTTCTGTGAGGTCGGCGAGCTGCGAGTGCTAGCTGCCTAACTGCGAGGTCGGCGAGCTGCGAGTGCGAGCTGCCTAATTGCGAGGTCGTCGAGCTGCGAGTACGATCTGCGAGGTCGGCTAGTTGTGACTGCGAGCTGCCTAACTGCGAGGTCGGCGATACGTCTGATTGAGAACCAGATTTCACACATATCGTAGATCGGTGATATCAGTTGGGGGTTTAGGAGAATTATTTTATTAGAATCATAGCTGGACCCGAGGTGGGTTGCCTATGTACTCCCGGAAGGGATCAAGACATTCGTAGTTCTTGTTACATTGAAGGTGGTAGATGATTATTCTGAATGAGGAGCTCTTCTATTTATAAGTCTTTAGGTCGATCGATTTTCCTTTTTCTTCTTGAATTGATATTGGTGATTATCCTTATTTCCCATAGTCGATAAGGATAACTTCCTATTTTCTTTGGATTTGTCTTTATCCTTTTATTTCGTAAGTCGGTCTTGATAAGCTTAACACTGGTAGTTGGGCTTATCTTAATTCAAACTTGGTTAAACCGGAGAATGCTTAACTCACCACCTACAAAAAGCTACACATATCATAAAGAAATATCACATTTACCATTTTGAGCCTTCTTTAAGATTTTCGATTGTGAACGCTTCGATAACAGGCAGCACAAAGGCAATGCAAATAACAGCAATAATAAAGAAAATACGAATGCTGTAGGATAGAAAAAAAAAACGCATAATAAATAAAACCATGTGTGAGCGTTAAGGAAAAAAAATGTAGAAAGAATGTCCAAAAGAAGTATAAGTGTGTGGCAAAAGAAAAAGACAAATAATTGCTACAGATAATTGCTACATACCTTGTTTATCAGCCCACCATCAATCGCAGCACTGCATCCAAACGACTCAATCATCAAAAAAAGGATGATGAAGAACCCTCTAGAATAATTCTTTGTAACTGAGCAATATAAACACTTACAAGTTTTGAGAGAACTCCATAACTTTGACGAAAGCAATTGAGTTAATAATTTATTTTGTAGCTCTTTGTTAGCAACAGAGCCAAGAATCACAGTGATAGCGATAATGACTTCTTCTTCATCTTCCAACACCAAATTCGCTAATGACTTCTCCATCTTCCAACGCCAAATTCCACTGCTCTAAACACTAAGAAAGGTAAAAGCATAATGATTCAGGAGACAAAATATATGTATCAATGTAACTTGAAGCTTGTTTTAGTTTAAAAGCTAATGATTCATGAGAAAAAATATATGTATCAGTGTAACAGAGAAATTCACTACAAGAAAACTGCCTGAAACCGACGACCAAAACGGTAAGAAATCCGTCGGAAACAGATATTTTCGACCGATTTCCTACTAATTTTTGTTGCCGGTTTGAAGGGGTCGAACATGTGGATCCATCGGAAATCGGTTGGAAAATTCCTACCAATTTCCAACCATGTTTTTTCGACGGTTTTCCGAGGAAAGACAGTCATCGGAAATGCCGTCGGAAGAGTGTCGTCGGAAATACCGTCGGAAGAGTGTCGTCGGTAATTTTCCTACTGTTTCCCTACGGGATAATTTACGACCGATTTCACACGGTATATTTTTCAACCGTTTTCCTACAGGAGAATTTCTGACCGATTTCTTACGGATGTGTTTCCAACCATTTTCCGACCGATTTCCTACGGTATATTTTCCTACCGTTTTTCTACGGGATATTTTCCGACCGTTTCCCTTTGGTCAATGTAAATATGTTGTAAAAAAATAGAAAAATTAATAAATATGAAATAAAAATAAAATCTTAAACAAATTTATTATTATTAAACAAAAAGACAAAACATAAAATAATTTTTTTTTATAAAATACTAAAAATAAAATTGTTTAAAAACAAAAAAAAATCTATAATCAGATTTATTGCGGGTTCTGGAATTGATGCGGGTTCTCGGTTGCGACAGGTTCGGGGATGGTTGTTGCGGGTTCGACTGACTTCCAATATGTGTCATCAGTAAAGCTCTGAGGGAATTCATCTCTGAGCGCATTTTCGCATTTTCTCGGTTCAGATTCTCGATTTTCTCAAGGAGCTCGTCACTTTGAGGATGGTGCATTGAAGAAGTAGCCGTGTAACGCTCGGGAAGTTTTCCCAAACCATAATGACGTCCTTTTCGAACCTGAGTTTCCTGCGGGAACGAGAAAAATAATCTTAAAAAGAGTGAAATACATTAAAAAAACATTCACGAAAATGCAATAATTGAAACTTACTTGAAGTACGATATCGTTGACCACTTGTATGGACAAGTCATTTGAAGACGTTGAGCCATCCTGAGACATTTGCGTAAATGTCTCATGCTTCTTCTTCTTGATGTTGTTGACGATTTCGGTAGGAAAGTTCATACGGATTTTCGACGGATAAAAAAAAGTATTATTAATTTAAGAACCGTAGAAAATTCGTATAAATTTTCCTACCGATTTCCGACGGACCAGGGTATAGGGTATCAATTTGTAACATTTGTTGGTTCCATACCCTATTTAACAATAATACAATTCTAATTATGATCAAATACTCACTTATATAGAGTTTTGAAACCAATATCTAACTTTAACACAACTCTCCTTATACTTCATCTTAACAAACACTTATATTACAACTTACATATTTCATAACATATTGTTCTACAATCTGAAAAAAACTATTTTGAAATGTGAATTTAAAATCTCATGTGTTAGAAAATTTGTAAAACCGATGGTTATGACGGTTTATTTTAAGTCTCGCACAAAAAATAACCCTAAACCCCAAGTCGTCGGAAATCGATAGGAAAGGTACAGGAACCGTCAGAAATGGTAAGAAAAGTACAGTGGCATCGGAAATCGGTAGGAATTTAACAGGGCCGTCAGAAATCCGTAGGAAAATTCCTACAATTTTCCTACGGATAATCTGTAGAAAATTTGATTGAAACAATAGGAAATGTAAAAATTAGAAATGTAATTAAATAAATTTTAATGAATATTTTTAAATAAAAATAAATTTATTCCACAAACATTTTGAATCGAAATAGAAATAATTGACTCAAACTCATCTTCATACATGAAATAAAAATGTCAATCTGAATCTGAATCAGATGAGTAGTCTGTAGGTGCTGAATATGAATCTTCCTCAAATTCTCCAAGCTCATCCTCTAAATCTTTAAAAACCTCATCATCTCCGTCGGCGGTGAAATCGACCACAAGGTCGACTTGAAGGGAATGATCAATCGGTCCTAATAACCCACTTGCGGTTTCTTGAATTGGATTATGATCTTAAACCCCAAATACCCTTCCTCTCGGATTAATGGATATGACTGTGAGACATGGGTCATGCCGGTGTGTAGTCTGAGGGTAACTTATGTAGCAAACTTAGTCTGCTTGTGAATCAAGGATGAATGGATCGTACTTCTGAAGACTCCTTCTTGAATGGATCAACGTAACACTAAATTCGTCATGTCGTACCCATCAACCGTCTTATGGGTCATACAAATCGCATGTAAATGCAATGCACGGCAAGTCAATCATTCTCGGATAATGAACTTCCAAAACTCACATAGGACTCCGTACTATACAATGTCTCCGGATTGGGAAAATATACCATAAATACATGTGGGTCTCGTCTTTCTTTCTCGAAGAATCTTAAACGCCAATCCACGAGTACAATACATCGGATACGTCTTTGAAATAAAGAGTGACTCGTCAGCCAACTCTTGTAACCACGTTGGAAACGATTCACCTCTTGAAGACATTGTCCTAACCTATATTACAAAATTAAAATTTAACAATTAATGTTTATTAATTAATTAGCTAAATGAAGAATATATTCAGATAACAATACTCACGTAATAAAGCAACCAACGAGCGAACTCCATATGTCTGATGTCACATACTTGATCTTCCGTATAATCTGGATATTCGAATCTTACTTGTGCCATAAAAATCTTATAATTACGCACATATATATATATATATATAAATTAATTAAGCCAATAATTACCAAATTAGAAATATAAAAAATTCAAAATATTAGTTAATTAATCACCTCTCATATAGGAGCACATCCTCCAATTTGTGAGAATATACATTTACAAATGATCTCGCTCACGCTCTGATAGCCTTCGATTAATGGATTTCCCGCTTAATTGTTCGACATATATCAACGCAATCGCTCATGTTAAGGACATACTATAGTATTTACATACTATATAATTAAGTACTACATATCTTAATTATTAGTATGTATTTACCTGTATAAAAATGTTGGGGACGTAAACTGGATAACTTGGGAAAAGGCCTCCGTCATCGTGTCGGACGGGTATTTGACTATTCGTTTGGACTTGTGGTGGGATGTAGTACGAGGAGAAGTGGGTGGTCTTCTCGTTAATACAATGTGCAACAATTTAACCCTCGACTTTGCTTAATTTTTTCACCTTCTTCAAATGGAACATATAACGCTCGAAAGGATACATCCATCGGTATTAAAACTACTAGAAAACAGGGTTTTTGCGACTACGCTTTGCGACTATACACACAGTCGTAACTTATCGCGACTAATTAGGGACTCTTTTGCGACTAGTTTACAACTACAAAAATAGAGTCGCATAATAGTCGGCAAATTGTGACCAAAAGTATTAGTCGGCAATTAGTCGCAAATTTGTGACCAATCTACGACTAACTTTGAGTCGGAAAACTTTAGTCGCATAGTAGACGCAAATGTTTCGACTAATTTGCTACTTTTTCTGCGGGTTACAAAACAGTCGTTTGTTGATCGTAAAATAACAGTATAAAACACGTGTTATTCTTGTTGTACCTACTTATTGCGACTACCACTAGTAGTCACAAGGCAGTCAATCATTAGTCGCAAATCAGTCGAAAAAATGTCTATTTATTAAAACTTCAGACCATCGTTTTCCTCATTATCATAAACGCAAAAACACGAAATTTAGAAGAAAAATTGTTTTTTATAATGTCGGGAAATTACAATTATAGTAATTTTTGGGAGTGGATGTATAAGCGGATCGATGAAGATACGGGAAATTTCTCGGTAGAGTTCAGTACGGGGGTGGATCAATTCATGGCATTTGCAAATAACCAGCCTCTTGAGCAAAGTAATGGCGATAAGTTTTACTGCCCTTGTACTATTTGCAAGAACGAAAAATTTCTCCCGAGGACTAGAATTTGGAATCATCTATATAGTAGAGGATTTATGCCAGATTATTATGTTTGGTATAAGCATGTAGAAGAAATTACTATTGATTTAGTAATAAGTTATGTTGATCCGACACAGTTAAGTGGGAGTGAAGTGGGTAATGTAGTAGAAGATAGATATATAGATATGGTGAATGATGTATTTTGTGATAACGTGAGTTTTGATAACTATCATCAGGATGGTAGTTATCAGAATGTAGAAGAACTGGTACGTAACCATTTAAAGAAATTCTACGACTTGTTAGAAGGAGCGAATAATCCATTATACGATGGTTGTCGTGAATGTCACTCGTAGTTATCCTTAGCTGCTCGAATCATGCAAAATAAGGCAGAATATAATATGAGTGAAAAGTTAGTGATTTCGGTTTGCGTAATCTTGACAGACTATTTACCAGAAGGAAACAAGTCAACCGGTTCACATTACGAGACATAAAATTTGATGCGCAATTTAGGTCTCCCATTGATTTTTGTATTTTTGTAATTTAGGTTCATATAATTTAGGTTCAAATCATACAATTGATTTTTGTATTAACAATTGCCGGTTCAAATCATACAATTGGGCCGGTTCATATAATTGCCAGTTTAGGTTCATATAATTGCCGGTTCAAATCATACAATTGATTTTTGTATTAACAATTGTATGATCTTCTGGAAATATGACGACAAGGAAGATAAATGTCTATTTTGTGGTGCACAAAGATGAAAACCTAAGAACGACCGACGTAGAGCCAAAGTACCATACAGTCGTATGTGGTATCTACCTATTGCTGACAGATTGAAGAGAATATATCAGAGCGAGAAGACTGCATCGGCAATGAGATGGCATGCCGAGCACCAAGCAAAGGAGGGAGAAATGAGTCATCCTTCAGATGCGGCAGAGTGGATATATTTTCAAGATCAAAATCCCCAGTTTACCGAAGAACCCAGTAACGTTTATCTTGGATTATGTACGGATGGGTTCAATCCATTTGGCATGTCTCGTAATCCTTCGTTGTGACCTGTTATCTTGACTCCATATAGTTTACCCCC
The DNA here is from genome assembly GCA_030161315.1 of Eutrema japonicum. NCBI lineage: Eukaryota > Viridiplantae > Streptophyta > Magnoliopsida > Brassicales > Brassicaceae > Eutrema > Eutrema japonicum. Next base: position 10,976,439 of record BSQW01000002.1, on the reverse strand, counting down.
TGGTATGTGCATGAATACATAGTATTTATTTCTTACAATTTTGAATTCTAGGCCAAATCATCCGCGAGCTAGTCTCGGTATCTTCCTCCGACATCTTATTGAGGAGTTAAAAGAGTTATGGTCTAATGGCGTCCATGCATACGATGTGTCTTTGAATCAAAATTTTAATCTAAAAGCAGTGCTGATGTGAACGATAAACGACTTTCCGGCGTATAGCATGTTATCCGGATGGACAACCCATGGTAAATTGTCTTGTCCAATTTGCATGGAAGATACAAAGTCTTTTTATCTAACTAATGGAAGGAAGACGTGTTGGTTTGATTGTCACCGAAGATTTCTTCCTCATGGTCATCCACTGAGGAGGAATAAAAAGACTTCCTAAAGGGAAAAGATGCTTCGAGAGAGTATCCACCTCCGTCTTTGACCGGTGAGCAAGTTTATTACGAGTTGTTGGCTAGTGTATATCCATCAAAAACAAAGGACGTTGGTGAAAACGGTCAAGAAAAAAGAAGCCTGGCTATGGCAAGCAACATAACTGGCAGAAGGAAAGCATATTCTGGGAGCTGTCGTACTGGAGGGACCTCAATCTCTGTCATTGTCTTGATGTGATGCATATAGAGAAGAATTTGTTTGACAACATCATGAATACTCTTATGAGTATGAAGGGAAATCGAAACACAACATCATGTCAATATTGGATATAGATCAATTTTGTTCTCGACCACACTTACATATTGATAGTGAGGGTAAAGCTCCTTTCCCAGCCTTCACATTGACAGAAGAAGCCATAAAAAGTTTACTGGAATGTGTGAAACATGCGGTTAAATTCCAATATGGTTATTTGTCATACTTAGCTACATGTGCTGATATGGACAACTGAAATTTTTTAGGCATGGAGAGTCATGACTGCCATATTTTTATGTAGCGTTTACTTCCATTTATCTTTGCAGAACTCCTAGACCGGAATGTCCACCTTGCGTTATTAGGTACTAATTACGACTATTTCTTTAAATATGATTATAGTAATTTATATAGTAACCTCATGCAATTTTCACGTATATTGTAGGGGTTGGAGCATTTTTCCGGGACTTATGTTCGAGAACTTTGCACAAAACTCGCGTTCAAATTCTAAAACAGAACATAGTTTTGATCCTATGAAATTTGGAAAAGATCTTTCCACCTTCATTTTTTGATGTGATGGGGCACCTGCCTATACATCTCCCCTATGAAGCTGAATTAGGAGGCCCTGTCCAATATAGGTGGATGTATCATTTTGAAAGGTTTTTCAAAAAGTTGAAAGGGAAAGCAAAGAACAAAAGATATGCGGCAGGATCAATTGTTGAATCATATATCAATGACGAGATTACTTATATCTCAGAGTACTACTTTGCCGCGAATATACAAACGAAATCAAGGTAAATGCTAAAATCAATCACATCATGTCCACTTTGCCATTTAATTTGTATACACATGCTGTGTATTTTAATGTGAATTACTTTTCACTCATTTGGTCAGGTTAACAAGATTCGATGAAGGTGAAGTCCCCGTATATCATGTCCCTGGAGAGTCTTCTATATTTACTCACGTAGGCCGTCCATGTGGAGAAATGCATGAAATATGGCTCTCAGATGGAGACTATCAATGTGCACATGCATATGTTTTACGAAATTGTGACTATTTTCAACCAATTGAGAGGTATATAAGTTGGCATCTCTCCCAGCTTACGTTTTAATATTAAATCCACTATAATTTGTCATATTTGTGCATGTTGGTCTTCTATAGTATGTTTGTGCATGTTGGTTTTCTTTCTGCAAAATATGCACATGCATATTTGTGCATGTTGGTTTTCTTTCTGCAAAATATCTAGGACTTTCCGAAAAAGAACTCTCCGCAAAAAGAGCTGACGAATATCATTTATGGGTGAAAGAATATGTATGTCTAACTAATATTCATAACTATGCATATATTTATACTTATATATATTGATGTTATTGTTTATATATATGAATGTTACTTACTGGAACGCCACAAATCCATTTCCTACTTGGGTTCAAGAGATAGTGTATGGACCTTTGAATAAGGTCAAAACATGGCCAATGTATTTTACAAGAGGCTATTTGTTTCATATGCAGAATCACGGCGCTCGACGAAAGACATGTAACTATGGGGTCTGTGTTAAAGGTGAAAATTACACTAATGCATCCGATGAAACATATTTGTATGGGACCTTGACTGATATCATAGAACTCGAGTATGATGGGATTGTCAATTTGAGAATCACACTTTTTAGGTGTAATTGGTATGACCATGTTATCGTTAGAGGCACTAGGTGGAGCAATGGTGGCGTTGTAGACGTTCTTTCATCGAGAAAATACAATAAATACGAACCATTTATTCTAGGTACGTACTTGTGTATATATATATAGCATTTTATTAATGTCGATATCATATATATACACTGATGTATAACTTATATATACATTTTTATATTGCAAACAGCCTCGCAAGCGGATCAAGTATGTCGACGAGTTAATGCAGTAACTAACCCATTTTTTCGCCATTAAAGCCCAACAATAGAGCTCGGACTTCCATTTCACGAGTTCTCCCATTTCCCCTCGACTTTCCGATTCAAAATTACCGAAATCATTTTTTATGGCATAAAAACGGTAAAACACGACTGGGCTTGCGGGATTTTGGTGATATTAGATGTTCTGGGCGCTCGACGAGGGGGAAAACAAACTCTAAACGGATATAGGTACGAAATTTTGCATATCTGAGTTGTATACTCAGACTACTTTAGAAGTTTGATGAAATCCACATGGTCAACGAGAGGGTAGTTTTGCAATTGACTTTTAAATACTCAGATTAAAATTAAAGTCTTGTAATTTCCTTTGAAAATAAAAAAATCAAGAAAAATCATCTAATCGAGGCATAGGGTAGTTTTGCAATTGACCGAAAACTTGACTTTTTATTCAGACTTCATATCCAGTATGAAGGAAAAATGAGCGACTTTGACCGAAGTTGTATGTTTTTTCAGACGGAATCGGAAGTCTAAAAAAAAACATGGTACTGGTAGTAATTGACCAAAAAATTTCAAAAGTTGACCAAAATGGGAGAAAAAGTATCAGACTTCTTTGGCAGTCTGAATAGGAGGGAAAAATTTCCAGACTTCTATGGCAGTCTGAAAATGATGAAATCTTTCAGACTGCTAAAGAAGTCTGATATCGAAGATTTTGGTCACGCAAAAATACACCAATTTATGTCAGACTTCTATCGCAGTCTGAAGGATTTCTTTAGACTGCCCTGGAAGTCTGGGAACGAAAATCAAACTTCGGTCAATTGCAAAACTACCCCATATTTTTTTTAGACTTCTCCGTGAAGTCTGACAAAAAAATTCAAAATTTTGGTCAATTGCAGAAATACTTTTTTCTTTTTCTCAGACATCTAATGCAGTCTGACAAAAAGTCAAAGTTTGGATCAATTGCAAAAATACCTTTTTTGTCATACTGCGATAGAAGTCTGCTTTGATAACTTTTCGTCAGACGGCATCCGCAATCTGCTTTGTAACATTCTAATTGCAAAAAATACCCTCTTTTTCAGACTGCCATAGAGGTCTGACATACTGTTTGTCATACTTCTGTGGCAGTCTGGATTGACAAATTTATTTAAACCATTTTTTTTTGTATATTTGTGATGAATTTCATTGATTTTAATTTTTTTATATGTGTGTTAGTTGTATATGTTCCTCCTGCGTTAGTTTTACATGCTTATATTCCGTAATTATTTTTAAATAACGTTTTTAATAATTCTGGCAATGTAGCTAATAGAATCAGACTTCGCGAAGAAGTCTGATATTTCCATTAAGATCGCTAATGTTGTTTTTTCATGATTGTTTTCACAGATAATGGTGCATCTACCTGTTAATTTTGGTGAATGGGTTGTGAGAAATCAGATTTGGTATTTTGTGGTGGATACTCTCAAAGGAGGGCGGTTTATCACTTTGGGCGATCGTTCTACATATTGTGAACTTGTTGAGATGGTACAAGATGATTATATGCTAGACAAGAAAACCGAGTTGGTGGAGTTATCATATTCGTTACCGGAACCACTCTTGCAACAGATCGGTCCGGATAGCCCTCCTATTTATGTCACAAATGATAGGCAAGTAAGGAGCATGGTCGAGTTAGCTAGTGCGCATTTCATCCGTCTTTGTGTCTCGAGCCGATCCGGTTTGGAATATCAAGATGCGGGGAATCACGATGTAAAAGATGAAGATGAAGATGATGATGACAAAGACTGGGAAGACAACGATGTGGGCTCAGTATCAGATGATTCTATTTGTGGTGATGGGCCAGAGCAAGTTTTCAAGAAACACGCTGAGTCTTACTATAATGGTGTAGATTATAGCATGTATGGCAAAGTGGGAGATGAAGATGATAAAGAAGATGAAGATAATAAGACTTATGAGTTGCAACGTGTGGCTGAACGATTTGTTGGTCGAGGAAGAAATTGGTCCGGCGACATCTTTCTCGGAAAGTGTTTTGATAGCAAGCAAGATCTTATATCAGAGATGCGTTTGACGGCGATAATGAGGAAATACACATTTACAGTAGATAAGTATGACAAGAGCCTGTTTGTCGCTAAATGTCTTGTGGAAGGATGCAACTGGAAGCTTCGAGCGGCTGTCAAGAACGAACCAAACAAATTTTGGGTGATGATCTACAATAGAGCCCACACATGTTCAGCGCTGGACCGGAAGGCTAAGAAAAAATGTCATACTCCGCGTTATATTGGTTGGTTGTTTCTAGAATGCTTTGGAATAATTGAGAAGATTACACCAAAGCATGTCTTAGTATCAATGAACAAGCAGTATGGGATTAAGATGAGCTACACAACCGCATACAGAGCGTTGTTACATGCTCAAAAGTTGGTGAGAGGATCAGCGGTCGAGCAAACCAACCCGAGAACGCAGACTCCTCTAGAACTAGATGAGGAGAATAGATTTAAATATATATTTCTAGCATTTGGAGCTTCCATAGAGGAATTTAAGTATCTTAGAAGAGTCATTGTGGTAGATGGTACACATCTTACGGGGCCGTACGGAGGTGTTATGCTAGTGGCGGCCTCACATGACGCCAATTTTCAAATATTTCTGTTGGCTTTTGGCATTGTAGACTCTGAGAATGATGCCTTGTGGGAGTGGTTTTTCACAAAGCTTAGAAACTGCATTTCAGACCAATATCCTCTGGTCATAGTCTCAAATAGGCACACCTCCATCAAGAATGCTATTGAAAAGGTTCTTCCCTGGGTAAAGCGAGGGATTTGTTATTACCATCTACAAAATAACGTAGTCACAAAGTTTAGGGGAAAACATCTTTTATACTTGGTGAAAAACTCGGCGTACGCATATACGATGTACGATTTTAACCGATACATGTCCTCCTTACGAGCGGTAAATCCTGACTTTGCTAGATACTTGGAGGATGCGGATCCGAGTCTATGGTCACGCATTCATTTCGATGGATCTGAAAATGTATTTTTCTTATCAGACTTCTTGTGCAGTCTGATTCGCCTTTATCAGACTTCTATTGAAGTCTGATTTTTATCAGACTTCTATTGCAGTCTTGATTTCACTTGCGTTAACCGCGTTCACTTTGTTGGAGAAAGGTACAACATAAAAACGAGCAACATTTCCGAAACTATAAACTCCGTAATCAAGAAGGCAAAAGGATATCATATCTCTTTTCTTTTGGAGTTCATACAAGAGAAGCTAGGGACGTGGTTTTGTAAAAGGCAGCTAGATGCATTGAGTCTCACAACAAAATTTAGCCGAGGAGTTAAATATTTGATGGCTATTCGTGAATAGTATGCGGACTTCATGACGGCGGAACGCGTTGATGGGTATCAATTCGTTGTTAAGGGAGGACATAGGGATTGTGTGGTCGACTTGCACAACCGAACGTGTGAATGTGGTCTGTGGGATTACGAAAAGATACCTTGCTCACATGCAATCTGCGCTGCACCAGAACTTGAGCTACACCCATATACGCTGTCATGCCCATCATACGGTAGGGACTATCTGTTTCAGGCATACGCAATGAACATCCTTCCGAAGAACTGTACTATGAAAGCTCCTGACACCGTACATGTCCTTCCCCCGCATAATCCTCGTCCTCCTGGAAGATCTCAGAAGTCGAGGTGGCAAACTTGGCTAGAAATTGCCAAGACAAAGGGCAATAAACCACGGAAACTTCCCAAGCAATATACTTGTTGTAATTGCAAACTTGTTGTAAATCACCTTACACTCACCTGTTTTTATAGTTGTTTTCATCTATCTACTTTATATGAGAAGCTGATGTCTTTTTCGGTGGAGACATGTAACCAAACCTGAGAAGGATTAGATCTGGTGGAAGTATGATGTACTGACGAATGCAATTTAGAAGTCTGAAGAAAGTCTGAGAGGAGTCTGTTGGTGTCTTTACAGTACAATATTTCGTTTCCAAGTCGTTTTTAAGTTGTCTAAGTCTAAGAACTTGTTGTGTTAAACGTTGGTTGTTGTAGTTGGCTTAAACTTAATTTGTAGTACTTATGTGTTTGCTGCATCTCGTCAAGTCTAAATAAGTCTTAAGAAAATCACACCCTTTCCAAACTGCACTATAAGTCTAATAACATAAATTCATTACAAAAGATAGAAATAGAAGTCTGACACCAGACTTCTATAGAAGTCTTAAACCATTTACCCTAGAAATAACATACCTATGCCCAACACGCTTTTGACATCACAATTGGCATGACACAAAAAATTCCCGCAGAAAGTAAGCCAAAAGATGGATGAGTTTTTTTTACATCTACAAAAGATAAATATATGCAAGAATCCATTGTTCTCGGGAATCCAAAAGTTAAAGAGGAACTCTACTTCACCTGTTCGTAGACGTCAAGCAATTCATTCTCGGTGCCGGTACGAGCCTCTTCACCTGTTCGGCAGAGCTTAGTTAACACTACAAGAAAACACCCCTTTTGCAACGAACTATATCGTTGTAAATTCGTTGCAAAAGAGGATTTGAATCGAATTTGCGACGAATCACAGATCGTCGTTAATTGATCGTCGCAAACCACAAATCGTCGTAAATTCGTCGCAAAAGAACGAGGGAAAAAAATTCGTCGCTAAATCGTCGGTAAATTTTCGTTGTAAAATCGTCGTAAATATTACATTGAAATTACGACGAATCATAAATCGTCGTAAAAACGATGGAAATGCGAAGGGAAATATTTCATTGTTAATTCGATGGTAAACAATTGTCGTCCTTAATTCGTTGCTAATTAATCGTCATAAAATCGTTGCTAAATAATCGTCGCAAATTCGTCGCTAATAATTCGTTGCTATATCGTTGCTAAATAATCGTCGCAAAATCGTCGCTACTAATTCGTTGCTAAATCGTTGTGAATTAGCCACGATTTTATGATGATTAATTAGCAACGAATCAACGAGGTAATTTGTTCACCATCGAATTAACGACGATTCATAAATATATAATTTTTAATAATACTTTTGAAATTTTATTAAATTCGAAATTATAAAATGAAAAATTTAATAATAATATTTAATTAGAAAAAAAAAATTTATAATCTGTTACAAAAAAAAAAAAAATTTAGAATTTGAAATTCTAAATCTAAATAACTATATCGTAATCGTCGAGATTCACATCGTCTTCGGGACGTCTCGACGAACCGGATGTGCCTGCCGCTGCCGCTGCCGCTGCCTCTGCCGCTGCCGCTGCCTCTGCCTCTGCCGCTGCTCGGAGTCTTCGCTTTTCCCGCAACATGGCCTGCATTGTCGTGTTCCCTGTTGCTAAGATGTCGAAGAGCTCGTCATGATGCGTAGCATCCTGTTCAACCCGCTGCTTAAGACTCGCAATCTGCGCCTGATATGCCGAAGACCGAGTAGCCTCGGTCTCAACCCGCTCCTGAAGACTCGTAATCGTGGCACGTAACACGACTGGATCATCTTCGGGCAATCGTCGTCGCGGAGCATATGAAGAAGCAGCGGAGACATCTCGAATAGATCCCATCCCGACAACCTTCCCCTTTTTCTTAGGGGCAACCTATATTTAAATTTACAATTAGAAAACTTTATAAAATCAAAAACTAAAAATTATTAAGTAGTAACTATTCTATATATACCTGCTCGAAGATCCGGTCAATATCGGGTGTGGTCAACCCTCCAGACATGACCGACGAACCACCGGGAGATAGCTGTTGAGAGAGCTGTGTCTCTCGTTCGGTGACTTTGGAAGTCACCTCATTGAAGATGTGCTCGGCAGCCTCGGAAACAAAGGAACCATCCTTCTTCCGGTGCGTCCGCTCAAAAACCCTTGTCATCGGAGGGAGTACACCTCCGTCTTCGACGGCCTAAAGAAAAAAACTATGTTATTGACGAAGTAAATTAAATAAATTAATTAATTTAAATAAATTAAATTACCATCTGTAGACGAACACCCGCAAAAGGTGTTTGTCCAGCTGTATGAGGCATAGCCTTGAGTCTCCCGTCCGAATCAACGGTGTTGCGGGAAGCCGAACACTTCTCGGCAGTCGAAATGGACTTCGGATCCATCCAATACCGCACCAAGCCGTCCCAAACGGCTTTATCCATGTGCAGGGGCTTTCCTTCGTCGCCATCCTTCTTCCATGATTTCTTCCACTCACCAACCACGCCTTGGATACGTAATTTTACCCTCTCGAGAAATAAAGTTTTAACCTCCTCATGAATCGAAAGATCCCAATGATATTTTTGCTGCACGAGAAACAAAAATAATTACACATTTTATAAAATTAAATTAAATATATATTTAAATATAATTAAAATAATTAAGAGGAAAAAAAATATTTTTTCAAACGTACCGCAAACATCTTGAACCATGTGTCCTTGACGTGTGAAGGAAGCTGGGTAAAATTGGTATGCGGCTCGATAAAATAAGACTTGATGATGTCGGAAACGGTGCGTCCAACTTTGGATTCAACTCCAAACCTGAAAAAAAAAATTGTAAAATTTTGAATTGTTAGAAATAAATATAAAAATGTAATAATAAATGTAAAAAATATATATTTATATATATTACCATTCCGACCCGTCAGTATGATCTGGATCTAATCTTTTAAGCCTTTGACGGCCCGGTTGCGCAAGCAAATCATGAACCGTCATGTGTGCATACGGGGCCGGGGCATGGCCTCCAGGTTGCGGAATCTGAGGTGGTTGTGGAGGAGGCGGAGCTTGCGTAAGCGGGACAAAATCCATCTCTGTAGCCTCAGAAGACGGAGGCAAACCGGTACCTGAAGCATCACCAATCTCTCTCAAAAACTGAGCGTAATGTGCACGACGCTGGCTCATCTGCATAAAAATGAAAAACAATTACTATCTATAAACATCCGGGCAGTCTGCTATTTTTTCTAATTCGATACCGTTTCTACCGATCTAAATTGTTTAATTTTTATCTATACTAATTAATTACAAAAACATTGAAAAAAAAAATTTACCTTTTTTTGCAAGGAATTCGGAAGGAAGCTATGAGCAGTTTTTGTTTTTATTTGTTTGTAAACGATTTTGAAAGGAACTCGCGTGCATATATAGGATTACGTGTCGTCGCTAAATCGTCGCTAATTAGCGACGATTTCGCGACGAATCGTCGCTGAATCGAGGCAACTGAACCGTAGCTAATTCGTCGCTAACTTTGCAACGATTTTGTGACATTTAACACTCAGGATTTTAATTGACCGACACGCGGTCTATTTAATGACAGATCGTCGCATAATCGTCGCATATTAGCATCGAATTTGCAACCTTCATAGTTTGCGACGATTTAGCCACGAGTCGTTGCCAAATCGTCGCTAATTTGGATCGATTTTGTGACGATTTCTGTGAAAAATCGGTTTTAGGGTTTAGGGTTTAGGTACGAAATTGTAACCTAATGTCATTTTGGGTTTAGGAGTTGAAAGTTGTTTACCTGCTTCTGATGTTCTGGCTAACAAATAATTCTGGGAATCAAGTTTTCTATATTCATAAAGACCAACCACCATAAGTGAAAGATACATAGAATTGGACATATATCCTTATATTATGAAGGATTTACATAGATGTCCAATTCTACGAATCATTCACCTATGATAGTTGAAAACTGCCTTTACTTCAAAACAAGATCTTACAGAATTATTTATTGGCCAGAGCATCAGACAAGCAGGTATACAATGATCAACATAAAAACTTAAAGAAAAGTGGATATGAATTTATTTTTTGAGTTTGCAATGAAGGTGTGGAAGGTATTTATAGAAATTTTTTAGAAATTACCAACGGATTTGCAACAAAATATTACAACGAATTTGCAACCTTCGGAGTTTGCGACGATTTAGCCACGATTAGTCAATATTCGTTGCTAAATCGTCGCGAATTTGGATCGATTTTGTGACGATTTCTTTGAAAAATCGGTTTTAGGGTTTAGGGTTTAGGTACGAAATTGTAACGTGGATTACAACGTTCCATAAACAACTTGACATGTTTACTGTAAATCCATATTCATGAAATTATCAATAAGTTCATCGAGAGCGTAATTTTTTTCTAAAACATATAGTTTGCGTATATGTGAGAGATTATTAATACAATGATTCAGTTTGTGGAAATTATTTTGATTGGCCGAGTTTTCATTCCCGGACAATCCTATAAAGTCACGATCAATTTCTTTGAAAGATGCATAATACAATGGGATGGTAATACGTTAGGGTTTAGGGTTTAGGGTTTAGGGCAAAGGGTTTAGGGTTTATGACAGATCGTCGCCAAATCGTCGCAAATTAGCATCGAATTTGCAACCTTCGGAGTTTGCGACGATTTAGCCACGATTAGTCAATATTCGTTGCTAAATCGTCGCGAATTTGGATCGATTTTGTGACGATTTCTTTGAAAAATCGGTTTTAGGGTTTAGGGTTTAGGTACGAAATTGTAACGTGGATTACAACGTTCCATAAACAACTTGACATGTTTACTGTAAATCCATATTCATGAAATTATCAATAAGTTCATCGAGAGCGTAATTTTTTTCTAAAACATATAGTTTGCGTATATGTGAGAGATTATTAATACAATGATTCAGTTTGTGGAAATTATTTTGATTGGCCGAGTTTTCATTCCCGGACAATCCTATAAAGTCACGATCAATTTCTTTGAAAGATGCATAATACAATGGGATGGTAATACGTTAGGGTTTAGGGTTTAGGGTTTAGGGCAAAGGGTTTAGGGTTTATGACAGATCGTCGCTAAATCGTCGCAAATTAGCATCGAATTTGCAACCTTCGGAGTTTGCGACGATTTAGCCACGATTAGTCAATATTCGTTGCCAAATCGTCGCGAATTTGGATCGATTTTGTGACGATTTCTTTGAAAAATCGGTTTTAGGGTTTAGGGTTTAGGTACGAAATTGTAACGTGGATTACAACGTTCCATAAACAACTTGACATGTTTACTGTAAATCCATATTCATGAAATTATCAATAAGTTCATCGAGAGCGTAATTTTTTTCTAAAACATATAGTTTGCGTATATGTGAGAGATTATTAATACAATGATTCAGTTTGTGGAAATTATTTTGATTGGCCGAGTTTTCATTCCCGGACAATCCTATAAAGTCACGATCAATTTCTTTGAAAGATGCATAATACAATGGGATGGTAATACGTTAGGGTTTAGGGTTTAGGGTTTAGGGCAAAGGGTTTAGGGTTTATGACAGATCGTCGCTAAATCGTCGCAAATTAGCATCGAATTTGCAACCTTCGGAGTTTGCGACGATTTAGCCACGATTAGTCAATATTCGTTGCCAAATCGTCGCGAATTTGGATCGATTTTGTGACGATTTCTTTGAAAAATCCCTTAAAACCCAAACTAAATCCCATTTCCTATCACCACTCATTTCCCACCGTTGTTGGGGCAATTAATAAATTACATGACACATAGACACATATGTCTCGTAATTTATTAATCGCCGCACCTACGGCGGAAAATGAGTGGAGATAGGAGATGGGATTTAGTTTGGGGTTTAAGGGATTTCATAGAAATAATATGACTTAAATTTCACAATAACAACTCGATCACAATATTATATTAATACATTAAATTCACAATAATTACTAGCTAGCGCGGTCACTCTGATTCATTTTCGGACGAAGATAAGTACACATCCGTTTCTTGATCATCTGGTTCATCACTTTCTTCGAACTCATCTTCCTCATCTTCTTCATCTTCTTCCTCTGTATCGTCTGGGAGATATTCAACTTGCCTGTTTTGAGGATCTATCAAAAGGATGTCTTCATTGCTCTCATTTAGTTCTGGCATATCAGAGCAATGATCTTGCTGCATTGGTAGTTCCTCATCAACCCCCACAATTCGACCCCTCGGAGAAACTTTTATAACTGATAACCATGAGATACGGGTGGTGCGAACTCGCGGATATGGAACAAAGCTGACTTGTTCTGCTTGTGATGCTAGGATAAATGGCTCATACTTATTGTAACGTCGTGATTGGTTGACATCTACTGCCCCAAATTTGTTTTTACGGACGCCTCGATCAACTGTTGGATCGAACCAGTCGCATTTGAACAGAACGCATTTCAAACCTAAGCAACCAGGGTACTCAACTTCAATTATGTCTTGCAACACTCCATAAAAATCTATTTCGCCCCGCACACATACCCCGTAGTTGGCAGTAGTTCTTTGATTTCCGTATTTGAATGTATGAAATATATATCCGCGTGTGCAATACATGGGGGCACTCGTTATCTTCGATATGGGGCCTTTTATTAACTCATGGAACCATAGTGGATATGCGGTATCCCCATACTCGACCTATATATATCATTAATTAATTTAATTACAAAATAATTAATCAAAATATGTATTAGGTTAATTGTCCAAGTTAGTAATTAATCAGATCACTTAAAATTTTACGTACTTGCGTCTTCAACCACGGGGCAAAATGTTGATCTTTACGCTTGTTGATTTCATCGTCTGAGATTCCTTCAATGACTTCTCGGACTTGTCTAACAAATTCACTGCATACAAAAGTATTTGTAATTGGTATAAAACTAGCATATATATAATTTAGCCATATATATAAAACGTGTGTTTATACACTTACGTCTCAAATTGACGAACTTCTTCGCAATTTAAGAGGACATACGTTTGTGCACTATGATGGTCTTTTTCATTGGCAAACCAAACTGACTTCACTCTTCCACATAATCGACCGATTGAAGAAAAGATATCTGGGACACCTTCATTAGCATATGTTCGGCCAACACCTCCATCATCATATCGCCGTGCTGCCCTTTTCCGTGTGCGAACCTTCGAGCCAAAATAGTACCCCGTGAAGTGAGAAGTTTCTTCTGTTAAACTTCCTGCTACTATTGAGCCTTCAACTTTGGCTAGATTTTTAGCCTTCCGCTTCAAATGTCCCATGAATCGCTCGAATGGGTACATCCATCGATACTGTACAGGTCCCCCAAGTTCTGCTTCGTCAGGTAGATGAATAGGTAGATGTTCCATAACATCAAAAAAGGCTGGGGGAAATATTTTCTCCATGTTGCACAACAAAATAGGAATACTAGCATCAAGTTGTGCAATAACATCTTCTGACAAAGTACGGGTACAAAGATCCCGAAAAAACCCTCCAATGCCTGCAATTGCTTCGTGTACATTTCCTGGTAGAAGTTCAGCAAATGCAAAAGGAAGTAGTCGTTGCATAAAGACGTGACAGTCATGACTCTTCATCCCAGAAAACTTTTGGCCATTCTCAACACATTTAGCTAAATTAGATACGTACCCGTCCGGGAACTTCACATCAGATGTCGCCCATTTGAACAAAGCTGACTTTTCTTCCGCACCCACTCGAAATATGGGGACAGGTGCTTTCCCATTGCTTGTAATATGTAACTCATTCCGACAACAAAGATCAGGCAAGTCTAACCTTGACTTACCGCTGTCTTTAGTCTTTCCACGCACGTTTAACAATGTATGCATGATGTTATCAAAAAAGTTTTTCTCAATGTGCATGACATCCAAATTGTGTCTAAGCAAATGATCCTTCCAATACGGAAGCTTCCAGAATATGCTTTTCTTATGCCAATTGTGATGCTCCCCATATCCATCCGGCATATTAGCTGGAGTGTGCCAATTTCCACCACGATTGACTGTTTCCAATGCACCATAATGATCAATTTCTGCTTCTAGATCTTCCCCAGAAATATAAACAGGAGGAGGAACACGAACAGTTTTGTTCTTTCTAAACAACCGCTTATTTCTTCGATATGCATGATGAATCGGTAGAAATCGGCGGTGACAATCAAACCAACTTGTTTTCCGACCATGTTTCAATTGAAACGCATCTGTCCGATTGAGACAATATGGACAAGACAATCGCCCATGCGTAGTCCAACCTGACAACATCCCGTAAGCAGGGAAGTCGCTTATTGTCCACATAAGCACCGCACGCATTGTAAAATTTTTTTTCCTTGCAAAATCATATGTCCGAACCCCGGTATACCACAACTGCTCCAATTCCTGTATCAGAGGCTGCAAAAACACATCAAGGGAACGCTTCGGATGCTTCGGACCTGGTACTAAAATACTCAAGAATAAAAATTCCCTTTGCATGCACATATCTGGGGGAAGGTTGTAAGGCGTTAGGATTACTGGCCATAAAGAATATTGCCTACCAGACATACCAAATGGACTAAATCCATCTGTGCAAAGACCAAGATACACATTACGTTTCTCTCTAGCAAAGTCTGGATGTACCGTCTTAAAGTGTTTCCACGCTTTTGCATCTGAAGGATGAGTAACCTCCTCATCTGTTTGCAAATGATCTGCATGCCATCTCATCGATGCAGCTGTCCTCTCAGACTGATACATTCTTTTTAATCTATCAGTTATAGGAAGGTACCACATCCGCTGGAACGGTACCTTACTACGACCAGTACCTTGCGGCTTATATCTTGGCTTATGGCAAAATCGACATTCCAGCAACTTATCATCATCTTTCCAAAAAAGCATGCAATTGTCAACACAGACATCTATCATCTCAGAAGGCAACCCAAGACTATAAACCAGCTTCTGTATCTCATAGTAAGTTTCAGCTGCTAAATTGTCCTCTGGCAAATACTCTTTAATCAAATCAGCCCAATCATCCATGCAAACCTCAGCTAAGTTATGATCAGTTTTAATAGTCATCATCCTAGCCGCCAACGACAATTTAGAATGTCCTTCTCTACATCCATCGTAGAGTGGCTGATTTGCAGCATCTAGCATATCATAAAATTTTTTTGCATCTAGATTGGGTTCCTCATCATCATGATGATCATGTGCAAATGTACTTACGGTTTCATGAAATGCATCCGTAACCATGTCATGAATCCTATCATTATCTTCACCATGCTGCTCCGCATGCTCATTAAATTGATTAAAATTATTTGACTCATCAAAATTCGATGCTTGATAATTGCTACTACTACTAGCTGCATTTCCCCCATGACCCTCTCCATGATAATACCATATATAGTAATGCGGCATAAACCCTCTATTTAATATATGCGACCACACCTTCGAGATAATGATATATTTCCTATTCAAGCATCTGGCACAAGGACAGTACATCTTACCACTGATAATCGTATTATGTATACTTCCTGCCTGATGCATGAATCCCTCCACCCCATCACTGAACTCCTTTGTTAGCGATCCCTCTGAATCAAGACGATTATACATCCATCTTCTAATTTCGTATATTGACATTTTTTTTTGGTCAGAAAGAAGTAAATATTGTTTTTGAATATGAAATTTTTATTATGAAGTTGGCCGCTATATATAGATTTTTATTTTCACTACCATCGAATTACCTACGAGTTTACATCGATTTCGCATCGATTTTACAACGAATCTAAAAATGTTTACATCGACTTTACAACGATATTAAACATGTTTACCTAACTAAACACTGTGAACTTAAAACGTGCTCACCTAACTTATTAATCGTTGGGAAATCGATGTAAAGTTCAAACTATAATAATCATTGCTAATTCGTGGGAAATTTTACGACGATTTTACAACGTTTTATATAAACCTCGCTAAATCGTCGCTAAGTTACAACGATTTTACGACGATTTGTATAATCGTCGTAATATCGTCGGTAATCGTTGTCAAATCGTCGCTAATTAGCGACGATTTGACAACGAATATTTTCGTCCCTAATTTGCGACGATTTTACGACGTTTTTAAGATTCGTCGTAATGTCGTCGCAAAAACGTTTACAATTGGCAACGATTTAAAATCGTCGCAAAAAATCGTTGCAAAATGCCTGTTTTCTTGTAGTGTAATATCTCATACGCAAGCTTCTATCTGCAAGTCTTTATGTTCTTATCACACAGCCAGTTCGGAAACAGCATCCCAAGAGAATGGAACTCAATGAATTTCAAACAAAACTGATATTATTCTAGACGACACTAAGGAGATGGAGCTTGTTTCCGAGCTTGGATCTGAGGTTTAGGACGATCCGGACGATGCCTTGTTCGTACCCGAAGGAGCAATGACGAGAGCTAAGGCAAAGAGACTCAAGGAAGCATTAGGAGGACTCATTCACCAAGTCCAAAACCGTCCAAAATATTTGGGCTCTAAGGAAGAAGTGTTTCAAACCGCATTGGTTTCGATTCAAGCCCAATTGTGCTCTTTTCCTTAGTTACGGTTTTTACCCAATGGGTTTTACGTAACAAAGTTTTTAACGAGTCCTTGGCACTTCTTCCCCAAGCCCAAACCCAACAACAAATTCGGCCCAAGAAGCCCAAGAGACTCACGATTCTGAAGTCAACATTGTCTTTAATTTTTCTACAATTTTATAGATATTCTCTTTCATTTTCGAAACTCTTTCTCTCTCCTTCATGCAAACCTTTGCTTTGTTTATTTAAACTTTGTGAGATCATTGTTGATTTCTCAACAATCATTTTAATAAACTCTCTCTCTTTTACGAAAACTTAGGAGTGGATTCTCTTTAGTTCTTGTGAATTTTCTTTCGATTTCTTTAGTGGATTATAAGGGTTTCGAAATTGGTCTTATCAAAGGAATCTTCATCTTCCTTTGTGGATACCGTTCTACCGATCGTCATCCCGGGAGTGTTTGCAAGCGAGCTGTGTGTTGGAAGTAGCATTGAGAGGAGTCTCACGCCTTCGAGCCAGTTCCACATTTCCAAAGCTACGGTTTCACCGCCTTGAACTTCTGTTCAAGGATTATCCAAAATCTTTACCGTTCCTTTGAGTGATCCCTTGGGCAAGGGCGTATTATGTGGTATCAGAGCCACTCAAGGAATTCGGTAAACTCGTTCCATTAATTTTAGATCTATCTCTTTCGATTTTCTTTTAAACCGTTCATCTTCTTATACAAAAAAAAAATATATATATATAGTAGTTGACTAATTATATCTCTAGATTTATCTAAAGCACTTGTTTGTGTGGTGAAAATAACATTTTTCGAGGAAAAATCAAGTTCATAAATTTTTGGGATCCACCGAGGGAAATTCAAATCCGAGGGAAATTCCAAAAATCCGAGGGATCCGAGAAGCCGAGGGATCCTCTGAGGAATCATCAAATCCGATCCGAGAAGAATTTTTTTCTTTATCCCTCTTTGTGAAATTCACCGATTAGAATTTCTCCTCTTTTACTAATTTGTTTGTGTGTTATTTTCAGGTACCAACATGTCCGACGACACCTCCGAATCAAGCTCACCCAATAACCAAGCCGTAGTAGAAGAGTTGACTCGGCTAATCAATGATTTGGGTGCGAAGCTTCTACCCGACGACAAACCGGTGCAAGAAACCGCCACGAACGAAATTACCCGGATGCTTGGTGAGATGACTACGAGAATGGATCTCATGCAAAGAGAAATGTTGAGAGTGGCCGAGACAGTTCCGGATAGAGCAAATACCGTGAACCGACCCGAAGAAAACCTTCCGGCGAGCCTTCCTATCAACAACCCCGTCGATCGACCTTTAAACAACGACGATTATTATGGTTATTCTTCCCATCATTAGAATCAAGGTATGCCGTGACGAGCTAGAGACGCAAGGAGACAGCATGAATCTGAGGGACATTCCTCCGGTAATTACCAAAGGAGGCCAATACGAGAAAACACGAGAGGTGTTATGGCTAAGATCCCTCCTTTCCATGGAAATAATTATCTGGATGCATATTTGGCGTGAGAGATAAAAGTGGAGCTGGTATTTGATTGCAATGAGTCTATGGAGGCTCAACGAGTGCGTGCAGCGGTGACGGAATTCTATGATTACACACTTAGTTGGTGGGAACAATTAGTGACTTCTCGGAGACGAAATGACGAAGATCCGATAGTGACATGGAGACAATTAAAGGTTGTCATGCGTAAGAGGTTTGTCCCTAGCCATCATCAACGTGACCTTCACAATAGATTGAGAAGACTTGTGCAAGGAACCCGGAGTGTCGAGGAGTATTACCAAGAGCTTGAAATGCTTATGACCCGAGCTCGTTTAGAGGAAGATAGTGAGGTTAATATGTCACGGTTCTTAGGTGGTCTTAATCGTGAGATTCAAGACTCACTTGAACTTCAGTACTATGGGGATCTAGAGGAGATGCTGCAAAAAGCTAACATCATAGAGAGGCAACTCAAGAGGAAGAATGCCGTGAAATCTTCATACGGTTCTAGCATACGACCAAATCCGGTAAAAGACGATAGATCCGGTTTTTGACCAAGAACGGATGTGAGACCGGGAACGGATTCAAAGCCTTTCACTCTAACTTATGTTAGGAACCCCAATGAGAAAGCCGAGACTTCTCAAGTCAAGAGCCCAGATCTTCGATGCTTCAAATGCCAAGGCCGAGGGCATATGGCCAAAGAATTTCCGAACAAGAGAACGATGGTACTTAGAGGAGATGGCGAGATTGAATCGGATGCTGAAGGAGATTTGGAAAACTCACAAGTGGTTGAGGAGACCACGGAGGAACCTAACCATGGAGAGTTACTAGTGGCAAGAAGAATGTTGCTTGTGCAAGACAGACCTAAGGAAGAGGAGCAACGGGAAAACCTCTTTCACACTAGTTGCCGCGTCAACAGGAAAGTGTGCAGCCTTATCATTGACGGGGCAGTTGTACGAATGTGGCAAGCACTACTCTTGTGGAAAAGTTAAACTTAGAAGTGAAGAATTGATATATCATGGTTTTTACACTGTTTAGGCCATGATATAAGTCCTTTTTATAGAGTATTTCTAGTGTTTGTAGTCTTTTAGAGTCTTTTGCAGGTCTTAGCACGTTTGGAGCGTAATTGGAATTATTGGAGCTTTCTAGAGCATTCTGGAGCAGAGCCGAAGATCGTGTTGCTGAGTACCTGATTTCACGACAAGCATCGATCGATACCCCTGGTATCGATCGATACCCATCGCAGCAAGACACGACCCGCGAGTTTTCCAAGACTTGAAGAATTGCAGAATTGGCCCAGAAAACTCTGATATTTACAAGATGGCCTAGAACGTGTTTTAGCATATAAATTAGGTTTTCAGCCACCTGTTTAGGCTATGCTATTTTTGCTAAGCTTTATTTTTCTATACTTTGGTTTGAGACAAGTCTGAATCTCCCTTCGTCCGAGATCAGATCTCAAAACCTCTTGTTACTGTTTCTATTTTATTGATGATTTATTCAGTTATGTTGATTGTTTCATTCACCATGTTTGAGTAGATCCACTTTAGGTTTAGGGTTTTCTCATAAGGATTTCTTTGAATGCTAGGTTGATTATCTGTATTAGGATTCACCATCTGAATTAGTTATTCTCCTTAGGTTGTGTTCAAAGCTAATTCTAGGTTGACGAATCTGGAACTTAGATCTTAGGAAAATTGATTAGGCACGAGAGTGCGATTAATTACCTGATAGAACCTAGGTGAGCAAATTGATTATTCGCAAAGAGATTTGGTTTAATTGATTAGTGAACATATCAAACCTGAACTTTAAAGCTGATTTAGACTTTAGGATTCGCAAAGAGATTTGGAATTCATATGATTTAGATTTAGATAGTTTTCGCAACGAGAGTTGGTTAGCTATATTTTAGTGATTTGAGTTCAAGAACCGTGCGTAATCTGAATCCTGTTAGTTAATTTAGCTGCATTCATTGATTTCCTGAGAAATACCCTGAGCTTATATTTCCTCCATTGATTTACAACATTTTTAATTTCGTACCTGTTTTCGTTTACATCCTTTGATTTAGCGTATTTTGGATCTATATAATCTATTGTGTCTCTTTGAGTCTTTGTGGTTCGACCCCTACATATACTACGATTACCGCTTTAGTATATGTTAGGATATTAATTTGAGCGTATCAAATTTGGCGCCGTTGCCGGGGACTCAATTTGCCATTAGATTTTAGCTAAAAATTCGTCTAAATCGCCCGAGTATCGATCGATACCCGACGTATATTTCAGTTACTTACGTTCTTGATTTTTGTTTTCAAGTGCATGCCTAATCGAGAAACCAGAAGCAACAAGAACGCTGAGCTAGTTGATCTATCACTGGAACAACTAGCACTTGTGGAACGCACAAACAGGAAAGCAAAGAAATCAGCTAAGATGAATAACAATCAGTTGGTTCGTGATGCAGCTGGTGCTTACAGAGACCAAGAGGGTCAGTTGTGCAATGAGCAACGACAACGTCTGGATGGAGAGGGGATCGTCATGCCACCTGCTCCTGTTGTCGCTGCGAATGTCGCTTGGAACGCGAGGAATGATGTGGTTAATCGTGGAAGGACGATTGTTGAGTACAACAGGCCTGACCAGTTTTTCGCCAATCGGTCAGCGATTCGTCCTCTTGCGTTTGAGAGGAATGACTTTGAGCTGAAACCTGCTTATTTTGCTCTTGTGGGACAGCATCTCTTTCATGGTCTTCCTCATGAACATCCAATGGACCATGCAGAGAAGTTCGAGGACTTGGTCACTAGCATCAAGAGCAATGGAGTGTCCTACGACTATCTCTTCTGCAAGCTCTTCCCTTACTCTCTAGGTGGAGATGCGACCTACTGGCTGAGGCAGCTACCTCCTGGTTTGCTAACTACTTGGGAGGACACTAAGAGAGCCTTCCTGATCAACTTCTACGATGATGCACGATCTGAGGATCTGAGGAATAAAATCTCCCAATTTTCTCAAGGACCTACTGAGGCGTTCAAGGCTGCTTGGACGAGATTCAGATCGTATCAGAGAGATTGTCCACATCACGGATACTCTGATGTGCAGCTGCTGGGTATCTTCTTTAGAGGAGTAGATTGGAGGTATCAGATGGCCCTGGACGCTTCGAGCAATGGTAATTTCAACACCAGGTACCCTCAAGATGCTTATGTGTTGATTGAAAACTTTGCATCTAGCAGTAGCACCAAGAGCGCAGACTTCGAGCGCAAGAAGCTGGCTGGTAACATGGATGGGTCGCAGATCGCTGAAGTTAAAGCTCAGCTGGATTCTATGCACAGTCTTCTGCTGGGAAAGACAACAAAGGCCGTCCACTTTGCTGCTGAGAATGAAGTGGAAGATGTTAACTACATTGGTGGTTCTGGTTTTCAGGGTCAGCGATTTGGGTACAACACCAATCGAAACTTCATCAAGTATGCTCAGCAAGGAGGGTACCAATCCCCACCACCCAAAGCTCCTGACAGTAAGATTGAGGCTATCCTTGAACAGCTAGTTCAAGGGCAGGAGAAGATTACAGTAACCTTCAATGGGAAATTGGATGTTGTGTACACCGATTTGAGTGGAAGGATCGAAGCTCTAAATACGAGTCACAGGATGCTGGAAACGCAAGTAGCTCAGAATGCATCAAATACCAAGGGAAAGACGGTTCATTCACACAATGCACACGACAATGCGATCTCCTCAAGTGCAGAAAATTTCGATGAGGATCTTGAAATCGCCAAGGCATCGATCGATAACCCCCAAGTATCGATCGATGCCAGTTACAATTCTGAAACGGGACACTTCCAAAACCCATGTATCGATCGATACCCCATTGGTATCGGTCGATACTAAGGCGATTACAGAGGAGACACCGGATATGTCGACTGTGGTGCCTAAAGTACTTGCAGAAAGGGTCTATATACCAAGGATACCTTATCCAGAGCTCTTGAGAAGGCTAAGAAGGAGGTAGAGGACACTAGATGCAAGGCTATGCTGGATAGTCTGATTGTGGAGCCTCTTGATGATGATAAATCTGTCAAGATGATTCAACAACAAGAGTATCGATCGATACCCTATCTGGTATCGATCGATACCCCTCGCAGAACGAGCCAGAACCTGTGGAAACACGTGAGTTGATCAAAGAAAGAGCTCGCAAGCCCAAGAAGCTGAATCATGTTCCTAAACACCTAAGAGATCCCATCTTTCCAAAGCAGCTGCGTGGCTTTGAGAAGATGGTAAGAAAGATTTCCCCTGAATCAACCTTTGAAGAAGCTCTAGAGTGCCGTCCTCTGCTAAGTCACTTCAAAGATTGCAGAGAAACTGAGGAAGAGATTAAGACACTCTTCATTAAGGCTAGAGGTACACCTCCACTGAGACAGCTGACCCAAAGAGAAGATCCCGGGAAATTTGCGGTTCAATGCTCTATCTCTGGAGTTGATTTCAAAGAGTATCTCGTTGACTCAGGGGCTAGTGTCAATGTCATCTCAAGGAAAATTGCAGAGCGGTTGGGGGCTGATATTCGATCTCCCAAGACATCTATCACATTTGCGAACGATTCCACCTCACTTACATATGGTGAAATCCCTGGTTTGCTTGTCAAAGTAGGAGATTGTCTGGTGCCTACTGATTTTCAAGTTGTGGAGATGAGTGCAATATCTCGTATGCCTTTACTCCTGGGACGACCGTTTATGGCTACTGCTGGCGCGATCATAGATACACCTAATAAGAGAATCTCTCTCTCTTACATTGACGGAAGGTTCTATTATGATGTCATTCCCCCTAAGAGTGTTCCCACACGTATCTCTAACATCGAGGTTGTTACAGAAATATCGCTGGCAGTTGATCTTTTGAAAGAGCCTCCTGATGAGCCTACTGCCGCAGACATTTCAGCTGAACCGCCCAGCATCCCCAAGGAAGTTGTCAATAAGACTGAGGCAACAAAGAAGAAGGCCAAGCGCATAAGAGTCGAGAATCCCCATGTCACTTTAATCCCTCAGAAGAGTGATGGGAATTCAATTGAATATAAGGTCAAGTGCAAAGGAGCTTCGAAGCCATTCTCTAAGGCTAGAATTCTTCTTACTTCGGAGCTGAAAGAGAAAGGACAAGAGTTCGTGGACAACATGATGAGCAGAACTCTGACGCTAGCAATATCAAGTTGTGGAGCCTGTTTTGATGCAAGCTCGCATTCCTATCCTCCCTGAAGGGCGTTACAGTCAAGCTATTGACGTTAAACGAGCGCTTGGTGGGAGGCAACCCACTGGTGAGTCTGTTTTTGAGTCGTTTTTGTTTTTATTTTCGTTCGTTATATGTTTGTGTCAGGATAAACAAGGAGCAAAACTCGAAATCGCCTAGTGTCGATCGATACCCCATTGGTATCGGTCGACACCAATCGCGGATAGACGGTTCATTATATCGATTTAAGCCTGGTATCGATCGATACCAGGCTGTGTGTCGATCGATACTCAATGTTCCAGCAAGGTAACTTCTTGTTTTTCCCAATTTTATTCTGTTATTTTGTTTTCTTTCACTGACTCTAGGCTAGATAACTCTGGGGACAATGTTGTTCAAGTCTGGGGGAGGTGTCTGCTGACATTGTTTTTATTTTTCTTAGAGTCATAAAATAAAATAAAAATTTGTCGTTTTATTGAGTCAAAACTTGTTGGAGATAATGATCATATGCTTGAACCTATTGATTTGTTTTGTTTTTGAGTGCACAATTTTACAGGATCAGTTCTAGATCGACTAATGAAAAATCCAAAGACTGACCAGTTGACTAGAAAACATCCATGTTTCCAGCAGAGTTCTTCTGAAACATGAGCCAACTTTTGGCACGAATGTCGTAGGGGAAAATTTTCTAAGTGTCGCGGGAGAGTATACCGCCTAACACTTCCATAACGTTTTAATTATGGTTCTGCTATAAAACGAGACACCTAATTTTGTTTTTAACATCTATGACTCTATCATAGCGTTTACAAATATACAAACGCTATGTAAAAACCAAAGGTATGTCAACCATAGCATAATCGAAAAAAATGCTATACTGTCCTGCTATAAAAACCCTGACACCATTCTTCCATAACATTTGCAACTCATAAATAAGTGGATGTAGAAACACATCAAGTGATCTCTTAGGATGCTCAGGACAGGAAACGAGAATCGTGAGGAACAAAAACTCTCGTTTCATGCACAACGATGGCGGCAAATTGTAAGGAGTCACGATAACTGGCCACAATGAATATTGTCTCCCATGCTTATCGAAAGGGTTGAAACCATATGTACATAATCCGAGGTACACGTTCCTTGGCTCATATGCAAAACCAGGATACACCTAGTGAAAATGTTTCCATGCTTCTACATCTGAGGGATGCGCAATTTCTTCTCCCCTAGTATGCTCTGTATGCCATCTCATAGGCCCTGCCGTCCACTCGGATTGGTAAAATCTCTTCAAACTCTCCGTTAATAGTAAATACCACATCCGTTTATATGGAACTGGAACTCTTCCACTTGTCTTTTGATAGCGAGGCTTACGACAAAAGCGACATGTCGTGCAATCTGAGTCGCTCCTCTAGTAGATCATACAATTGTCCATGCAGACATCTGTCATATGATATGATAAACCAAGACCAGCAACCAACTCACAGTACGACTCGGGTGCAAGATTATCTTCATGCAAAATTTCTTTCACAAATTTAGCTATCGCATCGACGCAATTCTCAGCCAAATTAAAATTCTTCTTTATGGTCATCAACCTCGTTGCTATTAATAAAGGCGAATGCCCTCCTCTACAGCCTTTGTACAACGATTGCTTAGATGCGTCTAGGATATCAAAAAACCTCAGAGCTTATAAATTAGGTTATGTTATACTAACTCCATCCTCATTAACAAACTACGGTATGTTTTCACGAAACGCATCATTCACCATCTGAGAAGTGCCTACATTTACATCTACTTATGTTGTTGGTTCCTCAAACCTATACGCAGTATAAGGTTCACTAGTACTAGCATAGTCTACCATCGAATCAGTTTCTCCATGTGAATACCAAATCTTATAACCTGGTATAAACCCTCTTCTAAACAAATGACCTCGTACTGTAGATATAGAAAAATATCTATGATTCTTACATTTAGGACATGGACATGGACAATACATATTACCAGATTCCAAGGTCGCAGTTTGGTTTGAAGAAAATTTCATGAACTGTCTAACACCATCCGCAAACTCCAGTGTAAAACAGTTTTGAGGACAAAACATTTTGAAGAGGGTGGGAATGATGCAAACATCAACCCTAACTTAGACCCAACACATGTACCTAAGTTCCAGGATGCTCCAATGACACGCTCCAAGACATGGAGACAAAGGGAAGGGTTCAAAATGCCAGTAGAGACCCTCCTAAACACATTGGAACTTGGATACACGTTCATAAACCTTCCACAAGTCCACAACCTTCAAGAGAGCTCCAAGGCACCCGATTTAGAAATGATGGAGGATTTTGCACGTTTGAGCCTCAAGGAAGTTCAGCCTCGAACCAACCAATGTAAGTATATTTACTTGGTAGGAAATGGAGTTCAGAACATCAAAAATCTCACTGAGTCACATCCGAGCTGCAAGTTATCCCTTTTTCAAGACATGATGTCGATGATGAGCAAATGGAGCAAGATGAGGAATATGAAGCTAACCACTTGGAAACACTTGAAGATCTCAATCATTTCGACTTCAAAGGACTTCAAGAGGAAGAATTCATCAAGGACTTCAAGTTGCACGGACCAGAACAAGACCAGAACAACTCGGCCTCAACTAAGCTCATTTCAGGCCGAAACCACGTATATTCAATTTATACGATTTGTGCAGGTAATAAGGAGTATACCAGTGGTAATTATAATGTCAAGGGACCTCAGTTCAAGCCTAGAGAATGTCCCATGAATCTTAGATTATTTTATTTTTAGTTTAATGAAACTTTCCTTTTATGTGTCCAAATGAGACGTATTGATGTTTTTCTTTAAACGTCATGTTGTTTTGAGTCTTTCTTGTTGTTTTTATTTTTTGTCGAACCCTAGAAGGTTCATAGCTGATGGATTGTTTATAAAGTCCCCCACACAGCTATTGCAGCCACAACTTTTGCCTTGATCAATAAAATAACACAGTTCTTCTCCCGAGCTTGTTTGCTTGCGAGTTCTTGCTTGTGATCCTGCGTGTGTGATAGATGACTTTTGCAAGTCTAGAGATCAATTACTCTAAATGCCTATTGAGCATAAGAGGTTATCGAACCTATTGGGAGATGATTTCAAACACCAAGAATGCAAGACACTAAATGAGTTAAGCTAATTAAGGGTGTTTGATTAAGTAACCAAATTGAAGAAAGCAAAAGCAATTAAACAAGTTGTAAATCAATATAAAAAGGCGAATCTTAGGGTGAGGTAATTGATTTCGGGTGATCTAGAACTAATCCATGATGCCAATATACTCAACCAATGCTAATCCTTAGGTTTAGACCACTAATCAAGACTAATCCACTTCCATGGCATTAATCACTTGCTAATTACCCAATTAAGAACAAACTTCCATTTGTAATTAAGCAATCATCAAGCAATAAACACAAGGTCTAACAACCAATAAATACCTTGGACAACTATTTCCATAGGCCAAGAGTGTAAATCCCTTAAAAAGTTCTTTGGGGAATTTCATCGAACACCTTCCGGGCGAGAAATTCCCTATGATCTAAATCAACTTGATCAAGGCTAATCTAACCTTAGGAACACTTATTAAGGAAGGAAATTGATATAAGCCTCGGAATCCACCAAACTTATGACCACACGGTGATCGAGAGATTCCAAGCTTTTCGCGGAAGATGGCCGAAGGTAGAGATGGAGATGGAGATTTGTTGAATGAATCCACACTCAACCACGAATAAAATAACTTGAATCCACAAGCTACTAGACTCGCCAATCACACAAGAAAGTGAATCCACACTAAACTTGAAATGAAAGAACACAAAGACACGTCTTTGAGAGAAAACTAAAAGTTCCGTTTATTTCTTAGGAGGAAGCGTTGTTTTTACAATGAGCAGAGGCTGAGCTTTATAATAGCTCGTACACAAACGGTAACAAAGAAATAAGGAAAGCAGAGATTACAAGAATATTGCAAAAGCTAGCCGTTGCATGTTAATGCCTTGGCGTAGAAAAAGGAAAACAGATTCTGGTCGTGATTGATCTTCTAGAAGCCTTGGAGGGCGCTTCTTCCAAGTGGGGCCACGGGTTTTATTCTCTGAATCTCGGCCCTTTTGAACCCAAGTGTGAACGGGTCCGTTTAAGGCAAGTTTTGGTCCATGTGGCTTTGCCTTAGTGTGAACGCGCCAAGTATAGTATGAACGTGATTTCCTCTTCCATGCACGTCTAAGGTGATCTCCAATGACTTGAGAACCTGCAATAAACCTAAAGTAATGGAGTTCATCTTTGAACTCACGATACGACTCCCGGTAGGGTCCGAATGGAGTGCTTCGGGGAACTTCTGGTTGAGTTTGTCCAAAAGACTTTCTTCCACGATCAAACACAGTATTATAGATGGTTTGTTGATGAATCTTGAAGCTGGGATGGCCTGTTTCATCAGAGTTGAAGTTGGGTTGTGATTTGAGCTCGTCGGATGGCCTAGATGCGGCTTTATGGGCCACAGAAAGATTGGCTCGTCCAAATGGGATTCTGCTTCGACCATTGGCTCTAGGAGGTGATTTAGGTCGGTGAATCCTGAAGCTGAGATGGCCTGCTTCAAAGTTGAAGTCGGGTTGTGATGTGAGCTCGTAGGATGGCCTAGATGCGGCTTTAGGGGCCACAGAAGAATTGGCTCGTCCAAATGGGATTCTGCTTCGACCATTGGTTCTAGGAGGTGATTTAGGTCGGTGAAAGTAGTTTCCCGTATGGAAGATCAGGTCGTCCGGTCGGTCGTCTGTCATGTGCTTTCTTCTCTCGGCTAAGGCTTGCAAATGGGAGTTTTGGAATCGGTTGAAATGCAGCCGGGGGACTCGACCATGGTCTTCAGCATGGTTGGTTGGTTGAGCGAAATGGTTTTCCCGGGTTGATTTGATGCACGGATTCCTCAGTTCAGCTCCGGTAAGTTTTCCCTCAGTTTTGGGGAAAACGTCTTCCTCGTCGGTTTTCTCGAATTGGGGCTGGGGGATTCGACCAAAGTGTTGGCTATAGTCGGTTTGTCGATGAAAGTGTGATCCCTCAGGTAGTAGCTTAGGCGCAACTGTCCCAACAACAAGAAAGGTCCTGCTGTCGCCAATAGGATCAGGGTCTAA
Source organism: Eutrema japonicum (assembly GCA_030161315.1). NCBI lineage: Eukaryota > Viridiplantae > Streptophyta > Magnoliopsida > Brassicales > Brassicaceae > Eutrema > Eutrema japonicum. The sequence continues at coordinate 10,947,896 of BSQW01000002.1, read as the reverse complement.
GCCTGCCGTACGCACAGTACAGTCTCTTTCTGAGGTGGTAGTCGTTCCCTGGCCTGTCTCGATACTGATGTCCACATCATACCCTCTCTCTTGGAAAAGTTTCGTCCTCGAAACTTCTTCTTTACCTGCACCAAAATAGAGCAAGTTAGTATCTTCGTAAAGAAGTGGGTCTAGAGATTTACCTCGGGGAATTTGTTTGTTGTGGTTCCGGTGGGATTGATGCTGAGCATCTGGTGGTTCTTCTTTGATCAACAAAGAGGCAATGACTCCTCTCCAAGGTGTGTTGCTGATCGTCTTGGGCAGCACGGTAGTTGTTTTAGTGAAATCTCCCTTTTCACTTTTGATGTCGTCATTGAGCTTTTGCCGATTTGTCTCTTGTTGCTTCTCCTCGGTTCCTGAAATATTTTCTACACTTTTGACAAGAGACAAGTGCGTTATCACAGTCATAGATTGGAACAAATTAGGTTGGACCGTTTCATTTTTAAGGAGAGAGACAATCTCTTTTTTCTTGTTTTCTTGCCGAACATTACTTAGGTGTTTATCTATTTCTCCTTCGGTACCTAAGTCTATTTCATTATTCTGTTCTTGAGGCAATTGCAGCATACTAGTATTTCGACACAAGGAATTAATCTCATTAAGTTCAGAATTAACCTTGTTACTAGCCGAGACTTGAATGCTTTCAAGTGGACTCTCTTGCGGTTTAATCCATGAGTTGGAGCATGGCTCCGGTTCCTTTTTAAGGGCTTCTTGAGCACGTCCCGTTGGGGCTGGGCTGATGGTAATGAGCTTCTTAACCGGTCCAGGGGCTGCTGGTTGGATCTCATCACTCACGGTTTCTTGTGGTACACATTTTTCAGCTTGGACTCCGTTTGATGATGTTGCCCTTTTTCTTGGGCAATCTTTTGCTATATGACCCCTGTTCTTACAATGATAACAAGTCAACTCTAAGGGATTTTTAAAAACAGAGCACTTACTTTGATCCTTGACTTGTTTAGAGTCTTGCACAATTTTAGAATTTGTGCCTTCTCGGCTTGGCTCCTTTGAAGGGTACGTCGTTTTGTTTGTTGGTGTCATGATCTGTGGTGAATATCTCTTGTACATAAGCCATTTTAAGTTTCCCCACGTGCTGATCTTTGGCTCCTTATAGTACCATCGTTCGTACTCCTCCTTGTCCCACCATTTTAACGCTTCGCCGATGAGCTGTCCAAGTGCTAGTGGTAGCTTCTCTTTATCAGGAATGGAATAATACTTGAAGTACTTCTCCATGTTCCCTTCCCACTTTAGATAGCCTGTTCTTTCACCACGAAACTCAAAGAATTCTGGTCCACAATATTTATAGCCATTGTCTAGAGATAACCTGATTTTTCTTATGTAGGTTCGGGTGAATCGGTCTTGCCATTGGCCTGATCTTGGGCCGTGGTACAGTTTGCCTTCTCGAACTATTCTGGTTTTCAATTCTTCCTTAGTTAGGCAATCACGTCTTCTACCTGAAAATCCAAAAATTCGAGGCTCATAATCCGATTTATAATTTGATCCATAAGTTACCGTAGGTTCGGATTTGTTTGGAGTTTGATAGGTGTGGCTCCATGTGTTGGCCGGTGGCTTTGGTGGACTCTCTTGGCCGCCTGGTTCGTCCTCAACATCTGAGTCTGAATACTCCATTGTTACTCCTTGAGTTTTACACCTCGCAAAAGAACAAAGCAAAAGGAATAATTCAGTTTCGTCAAAATACCGAGTGGTATGCAAGAAAAATTTCAGAAAAATTATTTAAACGATTTTAAAAACTTTGCCAATTTTTCTAGGTGACCTAACAAGTCTACTAATCGATCGGCAATGGTTAAAATTTCGCAGAAAAAGTTTCCCAAAAATTCCCCGGGAATTTCCTAAACTCCCCTAATCGATACGGTAAATTTCCAATTTAATCGGCAAGTTCAATATTCGGGGGAAAATTTCCTAAATGATCGAGCAATGTTTCTGGACAGACGGTAAGGCTTAGTACTCGGGGAAAAACTTCCTAAAATTCCCCCGGGGAAATTTCCTAAACTCCCCAAAGTGATACGGTAATATTTTTTTTTTGCTTTTTATGGAAATAAAATTTCGAAATTCAAATTAAAAGGAAACAAATTCTGGTAAATATTTTTTTTTTGCTTTTCTTAGGTTAAACACGAAGAACAAGACAGAAAATAAAACAAAACCCTAACAAATATATTTTTTTTGTAATTTTCGATTTAGATGAAACAAAATAACAAAACAGAAAATTAAAAGATAAAGGTTGGATGAACACAACCTGGGGGATAGGAGCTTTTGAGCTCTGATACCAGATGATATAAGCCTCGGAATCCACCAAACTTATGACCACACGGTGATCGAGAGATTCCAAGCTTTTCGCGGAAGATGGCCGAAGGTAGAGATGGAGATGGAGATTTGTTGAATGAATCCACACTCAACCACGAATAAAATAACTTGAATCCACAAGCTACTAGACTCGCCAATCACACAAGAAAGTGAATCCACACTAAACTTGAAATGAAAGAACACAAAGACACGTCTTTGAGAGAAAACTAAAAGTTCCGTTTATTTCTTAGGAGGAAGCGTTGTTTTTACAATGAGCAGAGGCTGAGCTTTATAATAGCTCGTACACAAACGGTAACAAAGAAATAAGGAAAGCAGAGATTACAAGAATATTGCAAAAGCTAGCCGTTGCATGTTAATGCCTTGGCGTAGAAAAAGGAAAACAGATTCTGGTCGTGATTGATCTTCTAGAAGCCTTGGAGGGCGCTTCTTCCAAGTGGGGCCACGGGTTTTATTCTCTGAATCTCGGCCCTTTTGAACCCAAGTGTGAACGGGTCCGTTTAAGGCAAGTTTTGGTCCATGTGGCTTTGCCTTAGTGTGAACGCGCCAAGTATAGTATGAACGTGATTTCCTCTTCCATGCACGTCTAAGGTGATCTCCAATGACTTGAGAACCTGCAATAAACCTAAAGTAATGGAGTTCATCTTTGAACTCACGATACGACTCCCGGTAGGGTCCGAATGGAGTGCTTCGGGGAACTTCTGGTTGAGTTTGTCCAAAAGACTTTCTTCCACGATCAAACACAGTATTATAGATGGTTTGTTGATGAATCTTGAAGCTGGGATGGACTGTTTCATCAGAGTTGAAGTTGGGTTGTGATTTGAGCTCGTCGGATGGCCTAGATGCGGCTTTATGGGCCACAGAAAGATTGGCTCGTCCAAATGGGATTCTGCTTCGACCATTGGCTCTAGGAGGTGATTTAGGTCGGTGAATCCTGAAGCTGAGATGGCCTGCTTCAAAGTTGAAGTCGGGTTGTGATGTGAGCTCGTAGGATGGCCTAGATGCGGCTTTAGGGGCCACAGAAGAATTGGCTCGTCCAAATGGGATTCTGCTTCGACCATTGGTTCTAGGAGGTGATTTAGGTCGGTGAAAGTAGTTTCCCGTATGGAAGATCAGGTCGTCCGGTCGGTCGTCTGTCATGTGCTTTCTTCTCTCGGCTAAGGCTTGCAAATGGGAGTTTTGGAATCGGTTGAAATGCAGCCGGGGGACTCGACCATGGTCTTCAGCATGGTTGGTTGGTTGAGCGAAATGGTTTTCCCGGGTTGATTTGATGCACGGATTCCTCAGTTCAGCTCCGGTAAGTTTTCCCTCAGTTTTGGGGAAAACGTCTTCCTCGTCGGTTTTCTCGAATTGGGGCTGGGGGATTCGACCAAAGTGTTGGCTATAGTCGGTTTGTCGATGAAAGTGTGATCCCTCAGGTAGTAGCTTAGGCGCAACTGTCCCAACAACAAGAAAGGTCCTGCTGTCGCCAATAGGATCAGGGTCTAAGCCTGCCGTACGCACAGTACAGTCTCTTTCTGAGGTGGTAGTCGTTCCCTGGCCTGTCTCGATACTGATGTCCACATCAGAAATCAAACAATCTAAACCCCTAACATCATGGATCAACCCCAAATCACCCTAATATATCTCACCCAAAAGATCCTAAGAGACTACTCACTAGTCATGTTAATCCCAACAAAACTCACGTTAAGTTTGCTAAGATTCATGATTAGGAGAATGCAAGAAAGAAAGATTAAAATGAAATATTCAATGAAAACAACTACTATATTGCATAAAAATAGAAGATCTTTCTTACAAAAATCTAAGAATCTCTCTAAGGAGAAAAGGTTTTTTAGACAAAAAAAAAGGATAAGTGGCAAAAATTAGGTAAAATGGTTTTTAAAGTAAATGGGGTCGGACCGGGTCAACGCGGGACAAACCGGGTATTGACCCGGCCGAAACCTGGATACGTCGTCAGTGAATCAGCCATAACTCCTGAACCTCGCAACCAAATGACTCAAATCTAACTTCAGACGATAGCCAACTCAATTATCTACAACTTCAATGAAGAACGCAGAATCTGAATCGGAGTGAAAACCCTTCGTCTGGGTTGATCTTTCAGACGTCGTATTTGGAGCATAGCTCGTTTGGATGCCAGACAGACACGTCCTTGCTATATTTGCCATATCTCTTGTACGGCATATCGGAATGATATGAAACCACCACTCAACGATAGTCAGCTCGATTTTCTATGACTTTCATGAAGACCTCAGATTAAACTGGGCAAGGGAAGGTCTTTGTTTTTCTGATTATTTGGACGGTTTCATCTTCTCTCGGCCAAACGGACATACCTTCAGTCAATCTGTCTTATCTCCCTATCAATACGTCCAACTAACCCAATTAAAACTCCTGTATAAAGCGGGTTTACTTCTCTACAACTTTGGTGAAGACCACTGAGGCTAATTCGGAGTGGAGACCCTTCGTCCAGCCAGGTCTTCAACAGGTCCCATCGGTCAGCCACAACCCGATGCCACGGATCGATGCACTCTCAGATTTCGCAGAACTTCCATCGGTCGGTGGCATTGGTGTCTGGCGCACTGATGCCATTCTTGTCGTCGATTGTGAGTTTCCCATCGGTCGGCATCGGACCGATGCCACGCACCGATGCATTCTCGGATTCGTTCTACATCGGCCAGGCAGAGACATCTTCAGTAAATCAGCGATAACTCCTCAACCAAATGTCCAAATGACCTGATTCAAACTCTCCTGGACCTATAACTCACTTCTCTACAACTTCCATGAAGGTTGTGCAAGCTGATTCAGAACAGAGAGCCTCCTTTCAGTCATATCTTTCCGGTGTCTCGGATGGTCTTTGCATTCTACTTCGTCCCATTTCTCCAAATATCATCAATTGTCTCCAAATCACCTAAAAACACTCCAAATGCATGCAAAGACTCACTAGGACCTAATGCAAATACCTAATACTCTAATAAATACCAAAATGCTATAAAAACTATGCAAGACACATGCATGAGACACAAAACAATAACAAAAATGCATGCTAAAAAGAGGTAAAATATGGGAATATCTGTGTGTGATTCACCAGAACCAAGTTTTTGCAGTATCAGAGATCCTCTCATCATCTCTGTGGTGCCTTCGATCCATTTCGTTCAGATTGCTTGTGGAATCAAGTTGTCTTGTTCGATTGCTGCTTGTGGAATCAACCAACAACCTTTCGCCCTCATATGTACCTTCACTCATCATCCATTCGACATGTTGGTCTTGAAACAGTGTGTAGTAAAAGAGGTGGAATCCGATCTTACATCATCTGGTATCAAAGCCAAATGTTTTTACCTTTGGTTTTCTATCCCTTCTATCCTTTAGTTTTTTGTTTCGTTTTTGTTTTTGTTTCGTTTAGCTCGTTTGTTTCAGTTTGTTCTTAACAGAAAAACCATTAAAAAAAAACTGTTTCTGATTGCTTAGTAGTTTGTTTCTGTTGGTGTTTCAGTTTGATTATAAACAACAACAAATACCAAAATAATTGCACTTGTTTTAGTTGTCGTTTCCCTTTATTCAAATCGAAAAACCATAAAAAGATTGCTTTGTTTATGTTTTGCTTGTTTCAACTGTTCTGTCTAGTTTGCTTCTGTTAAATCATAAAAAAACCTAAAAGCTGTTTCGTGTCTAGCTGTGCCAAAAACCTTTCTATCAATTGGTTTCATTTGGTATAAACGATTTGTCTCAGTTGCTTGATGCATCGTGTGATAGATAGTTTGTGTTTGTCTAGTTCTGTTTGCACTTGCCTTTAGTTTGTGCGATCAGTTCTGGGTCAGTGTCGAGTCTTGCATCATTTATTTAGTGTCTAGTCTAGCTTCTTAAGTAGTCTGCATTCATAAGTTAAAAAAAAAAAGAGGGAATTATCATTTGTGTTTGCCTCAAGTTAGTAGTCAATCGTTTGCTTCTATTTCAAGTTAAGGTTAATTTATTGTCAGGTTGCTAGTTTAGCTTATTATTTTGTGATCCTGTTCTTGTTTAGCCATTGAAAAACCAGAAAATCAAAGGAGTTAAATTTCCTTTTCCTTGCTGTTTTGTTCTTTTCCTTTTTGCTTGTTTTGCTAATTTGCCTTTTTGTTTTGATAAATCGAAAACCAGAAAAAGAGTTTGTTTAATTGTTGTTTGTGTTCTGTCAAGTTTATTTTCCTTCCAATTTTGTGGTATCTTTGATTTGCTAGTTGTTTTTGTTGAGTGCAAGAACTTTCAAGTGACTAGGAAGCACCATGGCCGAGGAAGACACTTGGAGTCGAGATATTGATTCTGACCAGAGCATGAGCGAGGAGGAGGATACAAATTAAATGGGAGAACCGTGGTTTGAGGAAGATGATTACTATGGACATGCACCAGACAGAGGAGAGCCTGAACCAGACCCACCATATCAAGTCCGAGACCACTCAAGCCAGAAGAGGTGGTATGAAGGAGAAGAAGATGAATGGGAAGGATCAGATCATGAAGCAAACGAACCTAGGGAAGAGTCATGGACTGGAGTTGACAGCTCCCAAGGAGAATATGAAGAAGAACCAGGCCGTGGAGAGCTGAATCGCAAGCCACTAGACAGCAAACGGAGCCCCACTTATCAAACTTCATACAAATTTAAACATGAGGTAACTTCAAGTTTCAATTATAAAACAGATGATGACCTTCGTTTCTATGAGTTTACAGGAAGTATGAGAGACTACCTACAGTGGGAATCCAGAATGGATGAGTACTTAGGGTACTATTCCATTCCAAGAGGAGAAAGACTCACCTATTGTCTAGACCAGCTTAGAGGAGAGGCTAAAAGATGGTACTACAAGGAGCCAACCATAAGAACGTGGGGACAATTGAAGTGGATCATGAGGAAGAGATATGCACCTCACAGCCTGCCCCAGCAGAGTAAAAACACTTACCTTCCAAAGAAATCAGTCTTAGTCACATATAAAAAGAAGTCTCCAAATACCGTGATGACTAAGACCCAATCATCTCACACCGAGGTAAGTAATTCAACAGCTCCTCAAAATATTGATCAACTTTTTGATAAAGCAATATGCTTGATTATGTCCACAAGTGTTGATAGAGGTCTAGGTACCAAAGAAAATTTGGATCAAACTAATTGTTGTGATATGCAAGTGAACAAGAAACAAGAAATCGTTTCAGCCTCTAAAAATGAAAAGGTACAAGCTAAATTGTCTCAACCTGCTTATAATGATCACATGATTGTTATGATGCACTTGCCCTTTTCCAAAAGTGTTGAGACAAGTGCAAGACCAAGGAAGAACATTTAGATATGTTTGTGTCATCTCCTTGCCGAGAAGAACAATGTGAGCGAGCAGAACAGGAAAAGAAAACTCAACCCGAGCTAAGCTCACCTCTACTTGAACCACAAGGAAAGCAAACTCAAGGTAAGTATTCTAACACTTTGTATTCACCTGAAATGATTTGTTATAAGTGTCAAGGCATAGGACATAAAGCTAAATAATGTCCAACTAAGAAACCAATACATTCTACATCTTTAGAGTTGAATAAGAAAGACCTCAATAAGTGTGATCGCTTTGTTAAAACAGATTTTAAAACTCTAAATGCTAGCATAATACACTTGTCTCTGCCAAAGGAAGTTGAAACAGGTTTAGTTGTGACAAGTGAGCAAGTGGATCAAAAGGAGTCACCAGCTCAAGCTTCGAACCAGAAGCAAGCTCAAAACACCACTCATTTCGTGTTTCCTAAAGAAACCAAACTGGGAGCACACATTCAACTTAAAGCACGTGCACCATCTGATCTTAATTCAAGGGTAACAAATATCAAAGCTGAGTCAATGCAAGCCATCTTGGGTTGTAACCAAGTAAGTGAAACTCAAAACCTTATTCGATATTCAAATAATTTCATAATAGGTTATAGTTTCAAATACTCTGTTTTTGAAATTTCAATTTCAAGTATAATGCACTTGCTCTTTCCCTTCAGTGTTAATAAAGGTACATGTACCATGAAGAAGTATAAAGACCTAAGGGAAGCAACATCCAGGTAGAGCACGTTCTCAGATCAACACCAAAACCAAGGTGTTTTGGAAACTGTTATGTGCAAAACTTCAAGAAAGGGAGCTGAAAGTGTCCTTAACATTTTGATGATTAAGGAAAAGCCACCAGATTCACACCAACTACATCATCTTCAAGGAATACTGAAAGAAGAAACCAGGAGTGATATAGGAGATTTTACTAAAGCCAATGCAGTTCTGTCCGAGAGACAAAAACATGGAGTCACATATATTCTATTCAGATCAAGGAGAAACCACCAGATTCATACCAACGATCTCTACAGCATCCAACACGAGGTAATGATCTAAACTCCCAGAAGCGAATGAAGCCTAACTTGCTTTCTCTTGGTACAGGTAAAACAGTTTTGAGGACAAAACCTTTTGAATAGGGTGGGAATGATGCAAACATCAACCCTAGCTTAGACCCAACACATGTACCTAAGTTCGAGGATGCTCCAATGACACGCTCCAAGACACGGAGACAAAGGGAAGGGTTCAAAATGTCAGTAGAGACCCTCCTAAACACATTGGAACTTAGATACACGTTCAGAAACCTTCCACAAGTCCACAACCTTCAAGAGAGCTCCAAGGCACCCGATTTAGACATGATGGAGGATTTTGCACGTTTGAGCCTCAAGGAAGTTCAGCCTCGAACCAACCAGTGTAGGTATATTTACTTGGCAGGAAATGGAGCTCAGAACATCAAAAATCTCACTGAGTCACATCCGAGCTGCAAGTTATCCCTTTTTCAAGCCATGAAGCCGATGATGAGCAAATGGAGCAAGAAGAGGAATATGAAGCTAACCACTTGGAAACACTTGAAGATCTCAATCATTTCGACTTCAATGGACTTCAAGAGGAAGAATTCATCAAGGACTTCAAGCTGCACGGACCAGAACAAGACCAGAACAACTCGGCCTCAACTAAGCTCATTTCAGGCTGAAACCAGGTATATTCAATTTATACGATTTGTGCAGGTAATAAGGAGTATCCCAGTGGTAATTATAATGTCAAGGGACCTCAGTTTAAGCCCAGAGAATGTCCCACGAAGCTTAGATTATTTTATTTTTAGTTTAATGAAACTTTCCTTTTATGTGTCCAAATGAGACGTATTGTTGTTTTTCTTTAAACGTCGTGTTGTTTCTAGTCTTTCTTGCTGTTTTTATTTTGTGTCAAACACTAGAAGGTTCACAGCTGATGGACTGTTTATAAATTCCCCCACGCAGCTATTGTAGCCACAACGTTTTCCTTGATCAATAAAATAACACAGTTCTTCTCCCGAGCTTGTTTGCTTGCGAGTTCTTGCTTGTGTTCCTGCGTGTGTGATTCACAAGAACCAAATGTTTGCAGTATCAGAGATCCTCCCATCATCTATGTGGTGCCTTCGATCCATCTCGTTCAGATTGCTTGTGGAATCAAGTTGTCTTGTTCGATTGCTGCTTGTGGAATCAACCAGCAACCTTTCGCCCTCATCTGTACCTTCACTCATCATCCATTCGACATGTTGGTCTTGAAACAGTGTGTAGTAAGAGAGGTGGAATCCGATCTTACATCAAGCACATTTCCCAAAGTTTCTGGAATATTCTTGGAATGAGGCAAATTTCCTTTTGGTAGCTTTGGTCGACGAGGAAAAGAAGAAGATTTAACATTTAAGTATCTTTTCCGTAATGCACTCTCAGACATTAACAACGGAAGCATGGTCATCGCCGCTCAACTGTGTCAGCATCGGTGACTCCAGAAGATGCAAATCATCTTGTACCCTAGGAAGTTCATCACTCTCTTCTTTCTTATTTAAAGATCTCCTAAAAAAAGACATAAGGGTTAACTAAAAACTTAACCAACTTGGACTGTAAAGTCTGTAATACCCAAACTTGACTTGACACAAGAATGTTCTGCGCAGCTTAATCGAATTCAATATCAGAACTCGAGTGAGATCGAAAACAACAAAAGGAAATCAACAGTGATCTGTTCAAATGCGATAAAAAGATGGAGAAGATGGCCAAATCTTACCGATTGAGAAACAGCGATTCTTACCTGAACAAGGGACTGCACCGAATCTAACTGATGGAGAAGATGACCGGAGCTAAAACGCCGTGGACAAGGTGCGGTCGACGAGGAGGACAACCACGATATGAGAATAATTTTCAAGGATGATGGAGTTGGAAGAGGCGACGATGGGTGGGGAGAGGTGGGTTCAATCATAGGTGAGTTAGGTTTGGGTGAGCTATGTCGGGGGAACGGAAGGTGGAGGAGGAGGTTGAGGGGAGGTAGGGAGAGACGGTTCATCTATAGCGGCGGAGACGGTGGAGGAGTAGATCGGAGATGGCGAGGATAGAGGAGGGAGAAGAAGGTCGTTCTCTCGAGAGATATTCTTCATTTTTTTGTATTCAAAGAGCTCTTTTTTTTCTCCAAATAGTGTAATGGAAAAACTCACAAATGGCCTATTGTGTTTTTTAGCCTAAGTGTTGCCGTTTATGACAAAAATTAGGCTCCAAAAGTCAGTTTTTGTTTCCGCTTAGTGAAATTTTGGCTTAGAGTTTTTAATATATTATAATAGAATACACTAACCCGACATACCTCTTAAATAGCAGTTACAGAAATCTTGCTATCGTAATGTGCTATCAATGCCCATTTTTCTTGTAGTGTCAAACGTTTTTCAATTCATATTGCATTTAGGATTTTTCTATAAATTATGTTTGGCTTTCTTTTCAAATAATGTTATACTCCTCTTTCTACATTAATAAAAGGTGTTTTGATTATAACTTAAACTTGTTTTTGGCAACATCCCTTAAACTCTCTCACTCTTCCACATTGCTGTCTACATCCACTATACTTTCCTAACCTACCCTCATCCGATATAGCAACTCAACTTTGGCATCCTCGTTCTGGCATTATCAGCATTGGTGTTTCCAGCTTTGGAGTTAGACTCATTTCCGAATTTTCCTTCTCTTTCGACTTTAAGCCTTTCATTTCTTTCCACAGTCTTCCTCCCTAGGATTCGCGGATGAACCCTCTGCAAGGAGATGAGGTTGTAACATCCCGACCTTCGGCACTCGAAAGTCGGTATGTTTCTGTTTTCTTATTTCCGGTTTAAGTTTATTTTCTAGATCCTTCCAGAATATTCCCAATTAAATATTTCCTTTTATTTTATTCTCAACCAAATATTATATATTCCTTTTAGATAATCTCAAATATTTCTTTTCTTTTGTTTTTCTTTTTTCTTTACGGGAAATAATTTCTCTATAAATACCTAGCTAATCTTTTCATTCTCTCTTTTCTAAAACCCTAACTATCTTTTTCTCTCCTCTTTTTCTCTCTCGCGACCACCTCTCTCTCTCTCTCCTCTGTGAATTCTCTCTCCTCGACGCCGCTCTCCTCCACAAAACCCTAGCCGCCGCCGTGATGTCCTTCACGCCACCTCCTTCTCCGTTGTCGAGGAGTTCTACTTAGAATTGTTAGGTCTCCGTCATAGGCAACCCTTATGGTGCGGATATTGATTGATGGGGTTGAGGGATGCCTATAGGGGTCATCAGTTCTCACTGTTGTGAGGGTTTTGGCGAGCCCTCGGGATAGTATTTGTGACACCTATGTTTAGCCAACACGACTTCGTTAACGAATGTAAGAGGCGTGGTTGAAGGTGCCAGGCCGATTCGTCTGGTTCCTAAGGGAAGGCGGGGTCGGTGTCACATGTTGATATTATGGCAGAGCAATGGGCTCGTTGTGACCGCGTCGCGGTGTTATGGTGGAGCAATGGGCTCGTTGTGATGAATTTGGGGATCAAAGTGTATATTGTGTGGATCACATTTGTGTGTGCTTGTTTTAGGATTAGAGCATCTCCAATTTTTTCCATCAAATTTTTCTTCAAAAATGAAGTTTCTTCAAATGAATAAAAAATGAAGAACGGTTTTCTCCAACAGTTTGCTTCATTTTTGTCTTCAAAAAGAATATTCCAAATATATTATATCTCCATTTTATTAATAATTGTTAATAAGACCTTTTACTTTTCAGTTTTACAAACTCTAACCTACTTATTTTAATTATAGCAATTGTTCAACAAAATTACGATTTTACATAATTTAAACATTTATTATATAGATAAAATTACATTACATAATGTAATAAGAACAATCAACAGTAGAATTGTGAGTCTGGATACAACAGTAGAATAATGTAATAAGAACAAGCAACAGTAGAATTTCTTGAATAATAATTCACGTATTTGTCTGGAAGTGAACTGTGAGTCTCCACCAGACTATTCCTCACTGAGTAATCTCCATTACTCACCCCTCCTCTTCCCTTTGTTCTATACAGGTTAGCGAGGCTGGGATATGTCGTATAATGTTGTGTGACCTGGTCATTTTCCTAGCGATCATGTTTCTCACCAAGGGTCCAAACCTGGCGACTTAACCCACACGGTTTAGTTTGCCAACCCAACATGCCCGAGTTCCCGGGTTTCTTCGAAGGTCCGAGATAGGGATGTTACAAAAATGTCAATAGATTTTACTATCTCGTTGGATCCTACGAAAATATTACCGTACTTGGAAGGACAATTGTCTAAAGTTGCACACTTTTAAGTTTTTGTTCCAAACTTAGCAATCACTAGTATAAATTTCCAATAATAACACATTTTTAATATTAAAATGATTCAAAATCTTTTCATAATGCTGAAAAACTAAACCATAAATGGAAAATAAGAAACCAAACCATAATGTTTATAATTTATTTTTAATAAATTTGGGATATATAAGTATTTACACATTAGTATTTGTGCTATTTTCGGAATTTAAATTTGGTGTACTAAGTTTGAAACCCAAATTAATTTTTATGTTATTTTTGGGTATTTCTCTACTTTGTTTTGTTGTTCTTTTGGAATATATTTTCAGTTTGTATTTCTTTTCATTTTGTATTAAATGGAACAATCATAAATTGCTATAAAATAACTTAATTTTGATATTAACTAAGAATAATGTGTGTTCAGTTTTTATTTAGGTATATCTACAAAAATGATCATGAGCATTTGATGAGTAGAGTGAAATAAAAGAACGCTAAAAATAGCCGTTTGCTTCTTAATGTTCCACCTCATCCTTTGATATCTCAAAACGTTTATTATTTGCTTGTGTGGTTGGGAGAGAGAGCAAGGAGAACGCAAAAGAAGGAAGACACGAAAACAACACAAAAGTATTTGGTTGGTTTGCTTTTAAAATGCTAAATGACAGATGCAAACGGGTAAGAAGGCGTGACTCCCTCTCATCCCTTCCTCTTTTGATTTTACATTTATATATTTAATTTCAATTCACTCCAAATCTCATCATCTCGCATTTTTGATCATCAATGGAGGGTTCGTCTAAAAGCAATAAACGAAAGAAAATAGACAAGCTTATGAAGAAGAACAAAAAGAGACATGTGATCAACAACATTATTAATGTGAAGCTTGAGGGAAACATGATGGCCGAAAAGAAATCAAGCGGGAGTATTGAGAAATGCGGGCAGGGGAGTTTCGGAGTTTTTGAGTTCCCGTGGATGAAAGAGAGCATGATCTCAACCTCCCTAGATTGGAGTCTACCAGGATCTCTTTTTCATGTCATTGATAACGGAAATGAGATGTTTGAAGAGATTAGTGAAGTGAGATGGCCAGTGAAAACGGTTAGTACTGATAGGTTTGAGTTTGAGGCCATTGAATGCATTTGGACTTCTATTTCGGATTAGATTGGAAATTTTGTTAGCGTTGTACTGAGAATTACATTGAGAATTTGAGACAGAGTCTAGGATGAAACAAGAATTCCAAGGAAACATTTTTTACTTGCTTTTTTTATTTTGTTCCTTTTTGTGTTTATTGCGATGTACTAGAGCGTAGAGGGGAAGAAGTAGGATTTGTTGATTTATATACAAATAAGGCCCTGTTTGGTTGTGCATCCAGATGGATCATCTGGGTGAAGATGACAAATGATGTTTGTTTTAGTGCTAAAATCATTAACATCAAGATGATCCATCTGGATGAGTATTAAAACTTATGAATAAAAATTGAAACTCAGCTGTCTGCTCCAAACTGGCTCAGCTAAATGATCTAGTTCAGTTCAAAATTACAAAATACAAAAATACCCCTAAGCAAAAGTAGATCTAGATCTCTGGACTCTCACCTCTCACGACTCTCACCTCTCACGACTCTCATCTTCACTCCGACAAGCTGGTTTTTCTTTCCGACGAGTTGGCTCTCCGACGAGCTGGTTCTCCGACAAGCTGGTTCTCCGACGAGCTGGTTCTCCGACGAGCTGGTTCTCCGACGACGTGGTCTCTCTCCGACGGCTTCTTAAACAGGCGAGCTTCTCTCCTCTCTTTTCTTCAACTTTTTTTTAGCTCTTAGCTTTTATAGACATCAATTGAGGCTGAATTTCAACTTGTTTGTGCTTATACTAGATTTATTCTTCTGGGTTTGTTATAAATGAAAGTTTGATGGTTAATTTTGATGTCAGACGGAGAAAGTTATATGCCCAGATTACTTGGTATTTGGAATCATGACTGTTGGTATGATGATGTGAATTTCCGGTTCTTGTTTGCTCGTGATGCCTTTAATTTTCTTCACTATAGAAGAACTTAGACATGAACTTGACGTTGAGCTTGTACAAACAGCTTCTAACTTGGTATTAGGAGTTATAAGATTGGTTTGATTAACTGAAATTAAGACACTGCAACTTAGATATGATTCTATATTTGAGTTAAAGATGTCGCTTTTAGCTCTGGTGTTAAGCTACTCAACTGTGGTTAAAGCAATCTGACTGATAATACATGTTGCTATTGACTCGATGGCTCGTGAACTTAGATAGGATCCTATATTTGAGTGAAGCTTTTAGCTCTGTTGTTAAGCTGCTCAACCTTGGCAACTGAATTATTTGTGTTCTTTGTTATGTGAATTTAGAAGTAATTGGTATCCAGAATATCCATGGTTTGTTTCTAGCTGTATATGTCTAGAATATATATTGTCATTTGGTGAACTAGACTATTTTTAGGGAAGGCATTTTTGTGTATGATGTTTACGCATACCTAAAGGATCAGAAACGTTTCAGACATAACATGAAAACTAAGACTGAAACTGAGTTCATTCTAATATTATGTGAACTTTATACTGTTCAGATCATAGTTGCTTGCACTTCAGCACAGAAACAATGTCATCCATTGCTGGTACTGAGGTTAGTATCTGCCCTTCAACTCATATGTTTATACTGTTAAGTACTTGTTTGATTGGTGTTTGCATTAGTTGTTTACTGTTTTCTGTGCCTTGTCTTGATATTGTTTTCTTGGTTCATGTTAATTGCGTGTGCACTTTTTAACACAGATATGATATCTTATGAAATCATACATCAGCAAAAGCGTTTCTTGAGAGTGGACAAGTAGTAGAACACCTCAACCTTTTCTAAGTGTAATATACAGCAAAAGGTATATTACACTTGGTTTTGCTTTGAAGATTGCATGGTTTCATTACACTTGGTTTATTACACTTGGTTTATTACACTTGGTTTTGTTTTGAAGATTGCTTGTTTTATGATTTCAGGAATGGCCTGGAGCTAGAAAGATAAAAAAACAGTAGTAAACCAATTGCAAATGTGGATTTGATGGAACAAGTCTTTGGTGCGATTCACATTAGTGGAGCAGAAGGTTGGGCTGCTCAGCAAGGTGAAGGGCATTTAGACACAATGCATCTGGATCAAGATGTGGATGCTGATGCTGAATCATTCCAAATTCCTCCAACTCAAGATGTGGATGCTGATGCTGAATCAATGCGAATTCCTCTTACTCAGGGCAATAATGGCAATGGTCCTTCATCTTCCAACAATGGCAATGGTCCCTCATCTTCTAGTAGGCTGAGAACAAGTAAAAAGAGATCAAGGTTAGGACAAGATGTAGCAGAAGTGATCAGAGAAAGTGTGGAATCACGGGATAAAATTCTTTCACACAAGAATCAGCTAATAGAGAACCATCCAGAATTCAGTTGCAGCCAGCTCCGAGCTATGGAAGTTCTTCACTCGCTCAATGCTATAAGGATGTGGTATCCTTTGTACAAGGCAGCAATTCAACATCTCAAACAAGATATTGCCAATCGTCAGACATTCTTGTTTTATGAAGATGCTGAGAACAATGTTCTCTACTTGGAGTTTGCAACTGGTGAAAGCAGGGATGCTTGAGGATGTGTTTCTTTGTGTTTTATTTGTGTCTTATTTGTGTTTCTTTTGAACTTTAGTATCTTATTTTGTGTATGAGAAGCAGGTTTATTTTGAGTGAATGAGAATGAGAATGTTTTGTTTATCTTATCTTGTTTTTTTCAAGTTATGATTCTTATTTTGAGTGAATGTGCATGAGAATGTTTTGTTTTTGCAGAATACATAATTGACTTTTAAAGAAGAGCATCGGATCTTAAAGATGAGCAACAGATCTTGTAAGTTTCTTCTTTGTTATGTTTTCAATGTTTCTTCTTATGTTTGTATATATCTCTCCTTACATTTCATTTGACTTATGTTGTGCTGCAGAAGCTTATGTTGAAGAGATGAACAATAAGGTAATAGTCTTCTTTATTCTGGTTTTGTCGTATTGTCGTATTCACTATAGTCTTCTTTATTCTGGTTTTGCAGGAAACATTTAGATTTTTAGTTGAGGATGATGACATGGAGTTGATACTAGAGGAGGAGAAAACCATGTATGCTCTTATAGAATATATGTACAGAGTGAAAGAAGTTAGTACTGAGAGACAAATAGTGAGGAGAAACAGAGGAGAAGGTTGGCGTCGTGTGCAGCGATTAATATCCGAATCTCAGGTACAATGCTTTGACATTTTCCACATGCAACAAACAACGTTTAGGAGCTTGTGTAAGTTGCTGTCTGAAAAGTATAACTTAGAGGAATCTGGTCAGATTTATAATGAAGAGAGTGTGGCAATTTTTGTTGAGATGGTTGCACAAGATTTCACTCTTAGGGTATTAGCCGAGCGTTATCAGCATTCTCTAGAAACGGTGAAAAGGAAGATAGATGATGTCTTAAGTGCTTTGTTAAAGCTTGCCGCAGACATTGTAAAACCCACTATGGATGAGTTTACAAATGTAAGTGCTTCTCTAGTAGATGATAAGCGCTATATGCCTTACTTTAAACATTGCATTGGTGCCCTTGATGGCACACATATTCCGGTTCGTCCTCCATCAGGCAATGTAGAGCCATTTAGAGGTAGAAAAGCAGAAGCAACTATGAACATGCTGGCTATATGCAATTTCGATATGAAATTCATATATGCTTATGTTGGGGTTCCCGGGAGAGCACATGACACAAAGGTTCTAACATATTGTGCAACACAAGAGGCTTCTTTTCCTCATCCTCCATCTGGAAAATACTTCTTAGTCGACTCAGGTTACCCAACCAGAACTGGTTACTTAGGTCCACATCGGAAAATTAGATACCACCTAGATCAGTCAATAGAGGAGGACCACCAACAAACAGTAGGGAGTTGTTTAACCGCATGCACTCTGGCTTAAGATCAGTAATTGAGCGAACCTTTGGTGTATGGAAGGCTATATGGCGGATTCTTGATAGGAAACATCCCAAGTATGAGCTTAAGAAATGGGTCAAAATTGTGACAGCAACAATGGCTCTTCACAACTTTATAAGAGATTCACGGCAAGAAGATAGAGACTTTGCATTTTGGGAAAGAGTAGAATCATATGAACAACATGGCGATGAAGTGCATGTTCCATACATACCGGTTGGTGATAGAGTTATGGAAGCAATGCGTGATTCAATTACTGAAGATTTGGCGAGAGGAACTAGACTCCCATATTAACAGGTTATGATTGTATTTTTCTTGTGTCTTTTATTAGTGATCCAGAACTCCCACATTATGATTTGTTTTTGATGTTTAATGTTTTGTTTTGTATTCTATCTTACAGCTTACAGCTTCTTGGTTCTTTTTATTTGCAGGAACATGTTTTCAAGCACAAGCCCTTTGGTGGCAAATAACTAGTTGTCTTTATTTCGTCTCATAGCTTTTAAAAACAGAGTATAAACACTTTGGTGGCAAATAACTAGTTGGTATCATATTGTATTTGACATGATGATGGTGATCTTGCTTGAAACATTTGGCTGTGTATTTGATGGTATTTGAAACAGAGCAAAAACAGAGTATAAACACCATTTATGAATCATATTTGTCTTTTTTGGTGATTTCAAATGTATATGTATTTATAATGATTTCAAATTTTATGAATTTATAGTTTTTTTTATCAATTATATGATGAGATTTCTTATAAAAATGTTATATTTCATGAATTTAGAAACTTATATGATTAAGATCATGTTGTAAAACTAATATAATTAAGATCATGATTAAATAAGATGTCCATTTACATTAAAATGAACAAACAAACATAGATTCATCTAGGTGAATCATCCAAATGAATAACAAAAATAAAAACAAACATCATCTAGATGATCCATCTAGATGAATCATTTAAATGCATCATTTGGATGCTTATGTCAAATGGACTACTAAACAGGGCCCTAAGTGGATACATTTCTTTTGGCAAAAACAATAAGAACAACATTTCTTCTTGAATTTTGCATTACTATACTCGTGGATGAAAACATTTTTGTCAAAGATGAGCTCTCTTGCGTCTCTTCAAGGTTCCTGAATCTCGAGCTTGGAATCATACACTTTTTCGGAATGGAAACTCAACACGTGGTTATATCGTTTAATGATGATGTTGTTGGAATTCGTTTTTGATAAGTGACTCCAGCCAATTTTTCGGTCATGTTTCTAGCTAATTCTTTTACCGGAATGACAGGATTATAAGTAGTATGGATACCTTGCAGTGAGAACTACAACTTTTTATACTCATATGTTAAAAACAGAGTTATTTTAAATAAGAAATGAAGGTCCAAAATGGATAACTTGGAAACTTAACAAACTTTCGAATTTAACAGTGTAAAATGTTGCAAAAGTCACACACTACAAACTTGAGGTGAGATACTTTTGTATATAGTGGATAACTAATTCGAAGGTTTAAGAGTTTTGGATACACAATTATGTTATTATGTACTGGAGAGAGGAGACATCCAACCACACACTAGCGTCGAGCCTTGTTGAGTTGGGCTTGGACTTTTACAATTGGTCTTTCGGCACATAATCCTATTATTTTTGCTGTAGATTTTTATTATGTATCTGATACATTGTTTTTCCTAGTTCATGTTTGTTCTCGAATCAAATCTCAACCAAGCAAATTAATTAGGATTGCTTGTCTGATTAATTTGTAATTGATTGAGAATCAATGTGAATTATGTAATATCCGCGTTTCTCCATTATATCTCGGATTTATTAAACAATATTATGAGACTTGCATATTACAGGTGTACTAACTCATGGAAACAGTATATGCTAGATTATGTTATGCACCATTGGAAGCCAGAAACAATACCATAGTTGTATCTTGAGATTTTTATTGCCATCAAACAGTTACATTACAAGCGTCTAAGGAATTAAGAAAATAGATCCGACGTCTCGCCTCTGCATTCCTCATTTTTTTTCAATGTTTCTTATTATAGTTTGTATTGTCAATATCACTTCCGTATTTTCTTTACATATATTTGTTAGGAGATCTCGGAGAGATCGAGTTAAACGGAAAGTTAACATTTGTGTATATTTTCTTATTGTTAAATAGGTAGATTTCTTATTTTCATATTTGTAAAAAACTTGTTAGACAAATTATGCATTTGTATATAAATAAGCTTATTGACCAAATCAATAAACTGAGAGAAATTATTCTACTACTAAGGTTTCTTCCAAATTCTATCATGGTATCAGAGTGTAGATCCAATTCCTATGGGTTATGGTTTTGTTTTTGATCTATCTTCCGCATTTAAAACAAAAAAAAAAAGAAAAAAAAAGTGAGAAAAAAATCATGATTTGCTATTTTATTTTTCCCAGAAATTCTGTTTTTCCTTCTTTGATTTTGTTTTGATCCCTATTGTTTTCTCTTCTTCTTCTTTAAAAAAAACCCCTTTAGTTTGGTGACTATGACGACTATGATTACGAACCTGATGGGTTCGTTCATATTTAATCTTTTATTTTCAGGTCTTCATGTGGTTATTCATCAACTACAAATTCGATGTGGCCACGAAGATGATGACTTCAACGCATGTATACTGATCCGGTGGTTTATGATAATGTCTATGACATTTTTTTTAACCCTAAGACACAAGTTTCTTTATGGACAAGAAGTTCGAAGAGCGACCCAGACTTGTGACTTTAGTTCGAATCGACTTGAGGATTTCAAGTTCTTTACTTCAATGATCCAGGCGATATAAGGCGTTATGGATTTTTAACGATTGTCCAATCTCATACGTGTTATCACGTATGAGTTTGCGGGAGGGTGTTAGGAGATCTCAGAGAGATCGAGTTAAACGGAAAGTTAACATTTGTGTATATTTTCTTATTGTTAAATATGTAGATTTCCTATTCTCATATTTGTAAAGAACTTGTTAGACAATTTATACCTTTGTATAAATAAGGCTATTGACTAAATCAATAAAATGAGAGAAACTATTCTACTTCTAAGGTTCCTCCAAATTCTATCAATATTAGTCAGTCACATTGTAATATTTACCTTTCTACAAATGTAATATATCGGCTACGGATAGACTTTTTACTCGAGCTAATCCACTATGAAAAGTTAGAAATTCCACATTGTTGTTCAAGATGCAATTAGTACTCCGATGAACTATAATTAAAAATTCGCAAAATCAATGTTTACAAATGTAAGAATATGTTAAAAAAATCGAGTATGGTATATTAATTATGATTGAGATCATACACATATTAACCATAAAATGTTTTAAGTAGAAAATCAAATTGTCTTCAATGCTTAAAATTGTTCATAAATATTAATTCAAGAGTTTCAAGGGTTAATTCCTTGTCATATTAGAATATAAACTGCATGCTATTTATGTTTGTACTTCGATAGAAGTCGACAAATCATTTATTGCATCCATGCCAGAAGACTTCTGCATCACACACATGTAGACTGCAGAGCGTGAGATAGTCAAAGCATTTCACAACCACTAATAGCAGACGACCGTCAGTCTCCTATATCTAATTCGACCCCGAAATATAAAAACAGTCTCAGGAGCTGAGTCAAGCATAAAGCCCCGGCCTGCCACCGTCCGTGGACCCCCATGCCTTCTCTCGATCTGAGGGCCCCACCTTCGTCCGGCGGCCGGTGCGCTAGTTCGAGAGACTAGCAAGTTTTGTTTACGGACCTTGCAATCATGACACACTGGGAATTGACCCCGGCGTGGGGTTTTACCCTTTATATCTAAGCCGCAAGTGCACAGCACACGAAGTAGTATTTAGGGATCGAATCCACAAGGATAGACGTTGTCGATTTCTAAAGAGTTCTAACTTATGTCTATACGTAAATTATATTTTGGGTTTTGTTAACTAAATTATATTTTGGGTTTTGAATCTAAACTAAACTAAGAAGGGCAGTAGCTAACTAATTATTTTATCAAGGTTGTGAATCAATCAAACAAAGCGTTGGACAATCGGGAATTTTCTAGGGTTTATTGTCGATTTTTACAAGGAAATTTTTAGGATTTCTAAAGCAACTTTTGTCGACTTTAGGTTATTGAACTTGGAATACATACGCTGCGTGTAGTCTACTCCCGTAATCCTACACACCTACTCAATTCAGTACTCAGACGGTTGCTTTCGTCTCCGCCCGCGCAAGTAGTGAATGATACTCTCAAATGTCGTTTACGCCCACAATTCTTCTGTAAGTATACTTTCGAAATCTTACGACGACTTTGCTCGTATACCCTAGGTCAAGCGATTAGATACAACACTGTCGTGGCTCTAAAACACGTAATATCAGTTGCTAAGATGGTTAGTCAAGAAACACATTAACAACAAGGATAGAACGAACAACCCTAATCGGTATCCTAGACTAAAAACATAATAAGAATCGAACCATGAGAGCCTCTTCAAACCCCTATGCCCAACAAGGAGATTACTCAGCCATAGCTGAGGTAACCATATTCAATAAATCAAATAAAAACAGTAAGTAAAAAGGGATGAAGAAAGCTTCTCTATCGAAGAACACGAATCGAGAATCCTTTGCTCCAAACCAAAGAAAACAAGTGCACAAGTCACAAGATCTTCGCTTCTGCCTTCAAGCGTAATAAGACTGTAACGTGTCTGTCTAAGAGGCATAAAATAAGTATTTATAGAGCTAATCTTCGTTTAGGGTTTGGTGTGAAATGACGGTTTTGGCCTCGATGAAGAAACCAGTTGATTTGGTCGCACACAGTCCTAGCTGCGGGTGCGGGCCTTTTGGGAGTGGCGAAACGCCTCTTAGCCATGGGTGGAGACTCTCCAGGAGTGGCAAAATGCCTCCTGGCCGCGGCTCCAGCTCTCCAGGCGCGGTGGGCTTCTCCTCGGGACAGCTTCATATGCCTTCAGTGCTTCGGGTATATATAAGGATTCAACCATTGGATTGCTTCCAATCCAATTGCATTTGAAATCTGGTTGTCTATACTTTGTTGTGTCTAAATTTGGGGATGATCAGATGGTGAAAATATCTCCATTATAAGCTGCAAGACTTCTTGACGGTCCAAGTTTATCCAAAAACGTACTTTTGCTCCGAAATGCACTCTTTTATTCCGAGTGACCTGAAACGTCTTTCAAATCTCTAAAATATGAAAATCACTTGAAAACTTTTGAAAACGGAGTTAAAACACCTGCAAAAGAATATGAAAGTGATCCATAAAAATGGTCAAAAACCGGTGTTATAAACTCCCCCACACTTAGATCTTTGTTTGTCCTCAAACAAAACATAAATCTAAACTCGGAAAGAGGTTTTCGAAAATATAGGAACTAACAAAATTCTCAGTGACCGTCCTTCTAAACCATAACCAACGTAATGCATCAATCGGGCTTAGTCTAGAAAATTCTCACCAAAGTACTACAACGCTAATCCCCGGTATCCGTCATGCGAAAGTCTAACCAAATAGATCCTAACTTTCAGTCAACTAGCTCTTAACATTCATTAAAGATTGCGTGATTCTTACCAAAAATATTAGACAAGACAATCGATGCTAGGCATTTAAGGGCAATTTAGAGGTGAGGATAAAAGTGTTTCGGGTTACCGTATTTTCTTCGGAGGATGCTAGATATTATGCAAAACAGCAAGAGAGGATGGAGCTGTTGCTACCCACAGTTTTCAGTCACTCCCTGCTCGCATAAGTGTTGCTGCAAAATTCCTCTTTCGTCGGGACTCTTCTCCCTTTGACAGAACTTTTCTGTCGTTCCCCCGGACTTAGATTTTTGTTCGGGTAATGATTCGAACGGCTTCTTACTCATCACATATTGAAATATAGTTGCCTTGATAAAAAAATATAGATTACTCTAAGACTCCTATGCTTTTGTTTCCTTTCCTTTCGATTTTATTTTTTTATTTTTTTATTTTTTTTTTATTTTAGAAATGGGAAACGCCTTTAAACGGGAGCCTTAGAGAGTACGAAATTTACCAATTACAAAAGATTTCCAAGGAAACGTTTTAGCTTGATTTGTCGGTACCTCCACAACCGAATCCGTCTAGTCTCTCGTCTTCTCGAGTGACTGAAAAACTGTGTCGTTCCTCTCTCTCCGGCGTTTTTGCACATATATTCACATGAGACAACAAGAAAGTTGCATGAGGTTTGAACAAATGTTAAGTTTCGGGTGGGATACCGGCTAAAGATGAATCGGCCATATAGGATGACAAAGAGTGGTAAAAATGAAAAAGATGTTCTAGTTGTATGACTCATTGGCTCGCCTAAAACAGTTGATAAGAAAATTAAATATAGATTAAGTCAAAATAAAATGAGCTAGTATATACTGCCAGAAAGAATTTCTATGGCTCGAAATCCTCTGTGGATGTCAAATTGAAAGCACTCTAGCTACCGCCTAGTCTAGTACTAAACCACAAAAGAGCTAGCACGAGAAAATAGCGTAGAAGCACACTGGTCAATATCATCATATATTTTGTTCTTATGGTCCTGAAAAATACTTAATAAAAATACTACACGAGGTCTTAAAAACTCAGCGAGAATTAAAAAGATCCAAAGAAAAGAAAAATAGATTAGTAATGGATAAACATCATCTCCCATACTTAAATCACAATGTCATCAGTGTGAAAAAGTTGGTGAAAGGATCGTAAAATCATTAAAATAAAAGATAAGGTGAAAGAGATCGATTAAACCGTGGTGGTGAAGTGCATGGCTAGGCGTCGCCTAAGCCATTTGTCTTGGAGTCGGGTGTGTTGCCATCGAACTGGTGGTGCTCTTCGAGGAAACGCATCATGCGCATGTATCGTATCTCTTGTCGTGCTATCTTTTTCTCTATGGCTGCGTATTCTAGTTCGTGTTGGTGAGACGAACTCGCGGATGGTGCACGGGCCTGTGATTGTTGAAGTAGTCGAGCACGCTCTGCCTCGGCGTCTCGGTTGGCCTTGGCCACTATGAACTGTCCAATCTTGTACAGTAGGCGTGGAGATGTAGGTATGTAGTCCATCTCCTCTGGTATCCATCTAGGTGCTGCTCCTTCTCGGAGTCTAGGGACATAGTTAGAAGGTAAGAAGACAAAGTAGGACTCACCGACATTAGTGCAATATTTGTAACCAAATCTGTCGCGGTCGAGTGAAGCGCGAGAGATCGTGCGGTCTCGGGAGAATTGCATCAAGTCGAACCAGTTTCCTTGGAGTGGAACCTCGTTCGAGAAATTGAAATGCACAACTTGTAGAATCGCCGTGATAATGCTTCCGAAGGCGGTAGTAGTGACCTCGGGTTTTGTGGCGGGCGCATCGTGTTTCACCTTCATCAAGTACTTCGCGACGATACAAGCATAGCAAGCATAGAGCGGGTCATCGGTGAAAGGTAATTGAAGGGTGACAAGCTCGCCTTTGAGGACACTCCCCACGTTCGCTCTCGAGAATATGGTTTGCGCTAAGAGCTTGTGTGTATAGTGGACAGCGGGATGCGTGAGTAGGGTGGCGTTGGACCGTCTGTTGTCGTAAACACCTTGT
This sequence comes from Eutrema japonicum, assembly GCA_030161315.1. NCBI lineage: Eukaryota > Viridiplantae > Streptophyta > Magnoliopsida > Brassicales > Brassicaceae > Eutrema > Eutrema japonicum. Next base: position 10,922,414 of record BSQW01000002.1, on the reverse strand, counting down.
CCCATTATGCTCCATATATCTTCATCGAGATTCTCCTCAGGGTGAATCTCATCGAGATATTGAAGCTTCACAAAGTTCCGGGATCGTTAGAGCATAAGAATATCCGCGAATGGTAAAAGTAAGTGTACCGTCGTTTGCTCTCGCATTAGAGCGTCTCTTGTAGCACATGGTGACGGTCGATAAGAATTCTTTGGTGAGATCTTCGTATGTAGGGAGATTGAGCTCCATGAAAGGTCGAAGGTTAAGTGCGTCGAGATACCAAATCTCGTCTTCTCTAATCCCGAGCGTGTCGAGAGTCGAGTAATCTATGCGAGGTGTTGATTTGATATCCATCTTGTTGAGCTTCTCAAGATAATTGATATTCGGGTCCATAGGTTTCCCGACATATCGTACCTTTGGTCTTTGTTCCGGAGGTCGTGTTGGTTCACGTGGAGGGGAAGGAGTTGGGTCACGTCGAAGAATCGGCAAACGAGTTCTAGTCGATCGTCGTCGACTTGCAAAGAACTCGCCAATATTTGTGTCGTCTTACACGCTTGCGGTGTCCGATCCTCCTCGGTTCTCCTCGTGTTGAATTGAAAATGATCTCCGGGAAGTCTCTCCTACGTATCCGCTCTTCTTTGAGCGAGTTATTCTCATTCTTGCGTGGTCCATTGTTCCTACACAATAGAAAACAATTCTCGAAACAATTATGAATATAGTTGTGATTTAAAAATTTCATTATGCGAATATATTAATTCTAGTATCAATTCAATCAATCAAACGAGAAATATTGATCACAAGTTTAAACAAATCGATTTCATGATCGTGAATTCCGGGTTTTTGACGTTCTTGCATAATAATTTCTAGATATCTATTTTAAGTTCAACTTTATGCAAATTTCAGTAGATTACAGTTTGCTAATTTACGATATAACTAGACTTGTTCAAATTAATTAAAATTAATCTCCAAATTCGTTTTTATTTAAGCTTGAAAATTCTGAATCACAAAAATCTCAATTTCAAGGGAATTAAGTGTTAAAATTGAAGTCAAAACATACTAGAAGTTCAATCTTAAGTTCTTTAACAATTTCTAACTATCAAAGACATAGATCTAGTGAATTTAAGAAAAACACTAGGTTCTTGTTCATATGAAAAAGTAGAGGTTTCGGTTCGTACCTTGTTGGAATTGACGAGATGAGTGAGGAATTGAAATCTCCTTCGAAAAAAGTGAGAATTGACCGAATTTTTTTTGAAAATGCTTTTGAATTAAAAAATGTTGTTCTTGCTCAAAATCTCCAAGTTCTTTTGGAAGAGAAGAAGAAAGAGAGCTTGAATCTTGAGATTTTCTTTTTGTTCTTTGAAAAATTATTTTTATGTAAAAAGAAGTTTTCTGTTTTTCAAAAACTTTTGTGACTTACCTTAGCGGGACACGGGAATTAAATCGGGTTTGGTTCAATTTTATGTCGGGAACATGTTCGGGATTGCACGGCTTAGTGTCAGGAACAATTAGATATGGTCGGGATGAAGTTCGGGATGGAATGAGGCTGGATGCGGGTCGAGCACACACGACCACGACCAAGTGGTCCTCCACCGCGTGACCGGCCTACGCCGGCGCGGTCGATGGCTCCTCCGCCGTGTGTCGGGCTCTTCCAGCCGCGGCCGAGTGGCTTTTGTCTCGGGTCGTTTTCTTCTTCGTTCCTTCGTCGTTTCACGATCTCTTTCGAATGTCTTCTCCGATTTATTTGTGTTTTCTGATTTTTTAAATATTTTTGGGTTTATTTGTTTTTATATAAAGCCTGGAATCCTAAAAAGAAAAACGTTAATAGAAAAAGAAAGAAAAATTAAAAGAAAAACATAACGAATGGGTTGCCTCCCATCAAGCCCTTTTGGTTAAAGTCGTTAGCTCGACTTTTTGGTGAGACTAGGCGTGAGCAGTAGATGTCTCGGGAATAAATTTTCATTTGGCATCGTCTTGTTTATGACGTGTTTCACCTTTCTTCGGTATCACCTTCTTCTTTCCGTTTTTTTCGGAATTTTCACTTCTCGAAGAGCTTGTTTCGTCTTCTCAACCATTTTTTCCATTCGTTCTTCATTGCTATCTCTTTAATCTGGTGACATATTGATCTTAACTTTTGCAAATGGTTTAGAAGTGAATGGTGGAATTACCTCTGGGGGTTCCGTCTTAGTCGACTCATCTTTCTTTTTTCCTTTAGGGAAAATCGAGTTTTTCATCTTTTGTTCGTCCCTCGGGTTTGGAATTTTATTTGGAACAGTAAGATAGAGCCTCCTTTGATCCACATTCAAGAAGACGGCTTGACGGTTGGCATGATCAAGGATGGCGCCAACGGTAGCTAAGAAGTATCGACCAAAAATCAACGGTATATCCTTGTCTTGTTCCATTTTGAGAACTTGAAAATCAGCGGGGACGATCTTGTTTCCAATGAGTATTTGAAAATCATGGATCGCTTCTTCGGGTTTCTTTTGTGATGAGTCCCCAAAAAGTATGCTCACGGTAGATGGCGTGAGATTCATTATACCGAGTTTCTAGTCATGATATTGATATTGGCTCCGGAATCACACAAACAATCTGCAAAATAAATTCCTGAAATCCAACAAGAAAAATAAAAACATTCCGGATCATCGGCTTTTCTGAGCCTTTGAAGCGGGATTAGTTTCGGTACCTCGAATGGTGATTTTTGGATAATCTTGGATTTGGTAACGATTCGTCCGTAGAGTGGGACGAATTTTGCAACTTCTCTAGGTTCCATCTTAGCATCGACTTCCTTCTCGGGTATGGTGGAAATCACGTTGCAAAATCTCTTTGGGTTATCTTCCACTCTTCCGGGTAAAATTTCGCTCGGTCTCTTAGTGGAGTCCATGATATTAAGAGACTTGCATATCCAACTTCTTGACATGGGTTGAAAGAGATTCAAATTTCCCATTCAAGTCGTTGTACATACAATCGACCTTGAATTTCAAATCTTTCGTCGTCTTCTCGTTGCTTTGAGCGAGGATTTGAATTGATTGCTCGAGTTTCGCTATTTGGGCAGCAAGTTGAGAGTTAGAGATACATTGTTTATGCGTGTTTGAGTTGTTGTAAGGAGCGGCTTGGGCGTTGAAGGGCGGTCTCGGTTGGATGTTCCCATTTCCTCCATAGTTCCCATTTTGAAACCGGTTTTGGTACGGCTTCGAATGTTGTGGATAAGGCTGATCTTGAGGGTTCTCCACGTTCGGGTTTCGATACGAGAGATTGTTGAAGTCGTTGTTGTGGAAGTTGTTGTTGAATCCGTTGTTGAAATGGCTTTGGTAGGAGTTTTGTGCTCCCGCATAGTTAACGTTTTCTTCTTGAAAACACGAACCGTTGTTGTCGGTGATATATCATGGTTTTTACCCGCTTTTAACCATGATATATGTCTTATTTTTGGAGTCTTTCTAGTATTTTTGGAGTCTTTTCGAGTCTTTACAAGTTAGGTACGTTTGGAGCTAAATTGGAGATATTGGAGCATTTTGGAGCCAAGCAAGATCATGCAGATGAAGCAAGTTGAAGTCCTGGTGTCGAGCGACACCAGCCTGAAGAGACGACACAGAAGCTGTGTATCGATCGATACCACTTATGGTGTCGGTCAATACTGATCGCATGAAGAGAAGGATCACGACTTTTTACAAGTCTGAAGATTTTACATTTTGGTCCAGAAGACTTTAATAATTATAAGAAACCCCAAAACGTGTTTTAGCATTATAATTAGGGTTTTCAGCCACCTTTTTTGGGGCTAAGCTTTATTCTATCTTTGATTTTGTTGAGAGAGCATTGAGGGAGACAAGTCTGAAACTTTGTTCGTCCGAGAGAAGATTTCGAACCCTTGTTTTCTTTCTCCTTTATTATTAATTTCAGAGATTTATTCAATAATGTTGTTTGTTTCAATCTCCATGTCTGAGTAGATCTCCTCTTAGGTTTAGGGTTCTAAATAAAGGATCTCTTTTAATGTTATGTTAATTAGTTGGTTAGGGTTCATAATCTAAATTAGTTCTTCACCATAGGTTGTTCTTAAAGCTAATTCTGGATTGATCACCTGGAACTTAGATATTAGGTTAATCGAGTAGGCACGACAGTGCAATTGATGATCTGATAGAACCTAGGGTGAGCAAAATAACTATCTGCAAAGAAATTTGGTTTAGTTATTTTGTGAACATATCGAACCTGGACTTAAAGCTAGTCTAGTCTTCAGTATTTGAAAAGAAACTTGGAATTCTGAGATTTAGACTTAGATAATTCTCGCAACGACAGTTGGTTAATTATAGCGTAGTGATTTTTGTTCAAGAACTGGGCTTAACCAGAATCCTAACTAATTAGTTTATCTGTATTTTCTGATTTCCTGCCAAATACCCTGAACCTATCTACTCTCCATTGAATTTAGAACCCTTTAATTTACGTTACTACTTTCTTATTTCATTTATTTGCTTAGCTTAATTCAAACCTATATAATCTATTGTGTGATTCTTGACTCTCTGTGGATTCGACCCCTAAGTACTACAAAGTACTTTAGGGTATTACATTTGAGCTTATCAAATTTGGCGCCGTTGCCGGGGACTTTTAATTCACCATTAGATTTTAGTCAAGAATTTCAACTAAGTTCGATAGTGTCGAGCGACACCACCCAGTGTCGGTCGATACTCATCGTTTTATTTTACTCTTTTTCTTATTTTTGTTACTTACGTGCCTTGTCTTTTGTGTTTCAGGTGTATGCCCACTCACGAAACCCAGAGGAACAAGAGCACTCACCTAGTTAATCTTTCTAACAAGGAGCTAGAAAATTTGGAACATGCAAACAGGAAAACAAAGAGGCCAACAGAGATGAATAATCCAGTGGTATTGACTCGTGATGATGTTGGAGTTTTGAGAGAGCAAGAGGGTCATTTGTGAAATGAGAGAGGGCAACGACTTGATGGAGATGGAAACGCCATTGCCCCTCCAGTTGTTGTTGATGAGATGCAAGCTACGCGCGAGAATGAGGGGAATGTTGGGAATGCTGTGGTTAATCATGGTAGAACGATTGGTGAGTACAACATGCATGATCAGTTCTATGCCAATCGATCAGCGATCCGCCCTCCTGCTTTTCAGAGGAATGACTTTGAGCTGAAACCTGCATACTACACTCTTGTAGGTCAGCATCCTTTTCATGGTCTTTCTCATGAACATCCGATGGATCACATTGAGAGGTTTGAGGACTTGGTTACTAGCATCAAATACAATGGAGTGTCCAATGATTTCCTGTTCTGTAAGCTTTTCCCATACTCTCTTGGTGGAGATGCAGCTTATTAGCTTAAGGAGTTGCCCCCTGGATCACTGACTACTTGGGAGGAGACTAAGAATTCCTTCTTGAACAATTTCTATGATGATACAAGATTCGAGGAGCTGAGGAATAAGATCTCCCAGTTTTATTAGGGAGCGACTGAAGCGTTTAAGGCTGCTTGGGTGAGATTCAGGTCATATCAGAGGGATTGTCCACATCACGGGTTCACTAAGGTTCAGCTGCTGGGTATCTTCTTCAGAGGGATTGATTGGAGGTATCAGATAGCTTTAGATGCTGCGAGTAATGGGAACTTCAACACCAGATATCTTGACGATGCTTATGTGCTTAATTAGAACTTGGCATCTAACAATAATACCAAGAATGCAGATTTTGAGCGAAGGAAGCAGACTGGGAGCATGGATGGATCGCAGATTGCTGAGGTTCAAGCTAAGTTGGATTCAGTGCACAATCTCTTGATGGGAAAGACGATGAAGGCTATTCATTTTGCTGATGAGTGAGAACTTCATTGAGGATGAAATGGAAGGTGTTAACTACATTGGTGGGTCTGGTTTTCAAGATCATAGAAATAAATACCACCAGAACAACAACCGAAACTTCACCAACAATGCTCAGCAAGGAGGGTACAAGTCTGAAGGCAATCCAACTGGTTTGGGAACTAATTAATTTTTCCAGAAACCATTTCAGAGGAGTGGCTACACCCGCACCTATGGGAATTCTTCTTATCAACCTCTACCTGCTAAAACCCCAAAGAGCAATGTTGAGTCTATGCTTGAACAGATTCTTCAGGGACAACAGAAGATGACAGTGGATTTCAATGGGAAGATGGATGCTATGTACACAGACCTGAATGGAAAAATCGAGGCTCTCAGTATTCATCAGAAGATGCCGGAAACTCAAATAGCTCAGACTGCAACAGCTGTCAAGGGAAAGATAGTTCATTCACAGAATGAATACGGCAATGCAATCACCTTAATAAGTGCTAAAAAGGTCACTGCAGTGGTAAAAGGGTTTGAATGCAGAAAAATTCGTGGAAATAAAAGAGGTTGAAGGTGATTTTGAGCCTGATATGGCTGTGTCGAGCGACACCACTACTTTTGTCGATCGACACCAACCTATGTCGAGCGACACCACTACTTGTGTCGATCGACACCAACCTGAAGAGACGACACATAAGCCTTGTGTCGATCGACACCAATCTGGTGTCGGTCGACAACCCTCGCAGACTGAGCTAGAAATTCTGAAAACCCAAAGATTTTGAGGAGAATGTTTACAAGCCTAAGGTGCCATATCCTAAACCACCTAGACATCTCAGAGATCCCATTAATGCAGAGAAGTTGCTCGCTTTTGAGAAGATGGTAAGGAGGATTCCCCATACGATATCTTTTGAAGAAGCTTTGGAAAACCGCCTTTTGCTTGGTTACTTCCGAGATTACAGAGAAACTCTAGAAGAGATCAAGGCAGTCTTCATCAAAGCAAGAAGCACACCACCACCATTGAATCAGTTGACTAAGAGAGAAGAACCAGGAAAATATTCAGTTCCATGCTCTATCTCTGGAGTTGAATTCAAAGAATCTCTCGTTGATTCAGAGAGAAAGAGAGAAAGAGAGAGTTATAAAGTAGTGAAACGTCATGGACTACTTAAAGGAAGCATATGCCTGTCATATAGAGCTTTCAACTTCTTTTATCTTCGATATTCAATATATTCTACAAAAGTGTAAACCCCACCCAAATTATTAAAATATTCTTATATTCATTACGTTTATTAATTTTATAAAAAAACAAAATGTAAAATATAACCGGATATGACTGGAAACAAATTGTTGGGGATAAAAATCTGGCCAATAAATCGGACCCAATTAATTTATGGGGAAAAAGTTCAGCGAAGTTAAGAAGTTCAACGATGTTAAATAAGAAAAAGAGGTTACAGGTCGAGCTGAAAAGTCCATCGAGGTGACCGTCTACGGACGAAAGGTGATTAAATGCAAAACCATTAGTTAATCTCATCGAGATCAAATACTCGTTCAAACCGATGAGTAAAAAGGTCAAAACGTAACGGTCGGAGCCTCAGCCTTAAAGACCATTTATGGCGAATGAGGCGGAATAAACGGAGACGTTAAACACGACCTCATAGCATAAAAATAGGACAATGACAAGGAACAAATGACAACTTTTCCCATCTGGAATTCGACACACGACAATTTCTTCTACTCGAAACACTATTCTCTACAGTAATCTAGCTCTACACTCAAATCATTGTCCTTTTTTTTTGTTATTGTTCTTGTAAACTCTCTTGAAGATCGAAATAATAATCCAGTTTACCTCGCTAAAACATTGTCCAAAACGCTCTCGAATCTTGTTTGTTCATATCGAGCAACAAACTCTATGTTTATTACTCGATAGTCTCTCGGTTCTTTTTTCTTAATGATTAGCCAAAGACCCCTCTATTTTCACTATTTATAAATTTTGACGGTTGCATTTTCAGCTACAACAGTTTGGCGCTAGAAGGAAGGTGATATACAAGTCTAAACCCTGCGCAGAAGAACAACCATGGAAGAGCATGCAATTTTGCGTGAAGTCGAGGATAAGGTCAGTAGTGATCTCACCACAGTCTTAGAAGGAGCAATGACTACGATGAGCCAAACTCTTGAAAAAGTTGTTTCGGATCAGACGACATTGGCCCAATCGTTTGTTGAGCTCTACTCAGAGGTGGTGAGAACACGAGTTCCACCTCCGCGAAGTGTTTTACCAACACAGGCTGCCCATGGTGTTTCATCTACACCGGTGACCCATAATGTTTCACCACCACACACCGTTTCATCCACCTCCTCCTCTTGATCCGGCAAATCCACCATGATGGATCTCGGATCAAGGACCCATCCTGAACTCGGATCACGAGCGAAGGAACGGGCATGGCCATTTTGGTCCTCAATTAGTAGGAATTGGCGACCAATTTTTCGGAAATCCTTAATTGAATATAGATCCTACTGGATTGGAATACATCCATCGGGTTCTGGCCGAAAATTAGGAAGGATTACCGGATGTAAATTTACAAATCCATAATGCCACCAGCTCAGGCCCCTGAGATTAAGCGAACACTGTTCTTAATTCGTATTGAGAACACGCCTGTCAAAGATGTGGGAAAGCTCAAACTCCCAGTCTACGAAGGAAAGACGGATCCTAAGTTAGACTTAAATGCTTTTAGAATTACGGCCGGATGGGCGCACTTAACTGCTGTTAGGATTGCGGTCAGAAAGTCATATCCTAAGACGCCATATTGTGTAAACTCTTTGCAGGGCACCTCGTGGGGCCCGCCTGCAATTGGTTCTCTCGATTGGGAGAACAGTCTATTGACAGTTTCTCTCAGCTCTCAGTCAACTTTCTGAAACAGTACTCTGTATTCATTTAGAAGACGGCCTCAGGAGCTTAACTTTGGGCCTTGTCACAAGGACCTCATGAATCACTACGGTTGTAACTCACAAAGTTTAAAGAAGTAATTGCTAGAATGCATGTCATCAATAATGAGACAGCTCTACCATCCTTGAAAATGGGATTGTGGCACGAGTCAAAGTTTAGAGACGACATGACGATCAATACACCAGTCACAATTCATGATGCACTTCACCGAGGTGCGGGCTTTGCAACAGCCGAGGAAGAACGTCTTGTACTCGCAGAGCATTACAAGAACTCAAAACCTCAACTCTCGGGAATCCCGACTGCTCCTCGAAGTGAGAGAAGGGATCACAGAGAAAAAAAAATCAATCCATCATATTGCAAACCTTTGCGGTCCAGAGAGAATCAAAAAGATATGGCGATGGTCATCCACCAAAGTTTGATGACACATTGGGCGAAGATAAATAAGCATTATGCGACTACCACAAACGGTATGGACACTCAACTGTGAAATGTTACAGTTTGAAATATATACTCGTGGGCTTGTATACCGAAGGAAAACTTGTTGAAGTCGAGATCAATAATCCGGAGTTTGTAAAGCCAAAGGGCGAAGATCCAAACAATCTCGAACCATGTGAGCAAAAACCCAATCAAAATAAGAAAAGGGTGAACCTAATCATGGGAGGATCAAAACTCTTCGGAGATAAAACTGGATCAATCAAGAGATACCAGCGGCGAGCTGACACTGAGAAGGCAAACAGTTAGATGTGGAAATATCCTTCTCCGAAAAAGACCGAGTACTTGATATGGATGCTCCCGAAGATGACATCTTAACTGTAAGTCTTGACATTGGTGCTAATTGTGAAATCTCTCAATTTTTGATTGATACATGGAGCACAACCGACATCATATTGATGAAGACCATAAAACAAATGAAAATTGAGAAGACGGATCTTTGAGGTCCGAGATCAACACTAACAGGTTTTAGCGGAGACGCTTCTACCTCGATTGGAACCATCAAACTACCGGTGTCAGCAGCTGGAGTGATAAAGATGATGACTTTCTCCGTAACAGATTGTTAAATCCCATACAATGTTATTTTGGGAACGCCTTGGCTAAATCTAATGAGAGCAGTCCCCTCAACTTATTACCAATGTGTAAAGTTCCCGACTTCAAAAGGGGTTGAAGTAGTCAGAAGGGCAAAATCAATTTGGTCGAAATATTTCAGCCACAAGACCGAATATTCCTCTAGACAGAGGTAAGATCTCGTCTCGGACGTTAGGAAAATCTAAGTGTTTAGAGAGAGTTCTATGAGAGAGATATGAAAATTGGATCCCCCACTTTCGGGGAGTGAAGGTTGTCTTTATAGGAATACCTTACACGGGTTATTATATCGGATTACGTTGGTTTGGGTGGGTCAGACTGTGGATCCTTTGTTGGATCAGGTACGGGGTACTCGAGTGCTTTTTCTACATATTTCCTTTGTCTCTTATATCTTTATCCCCGACAAAGCAGTTTTTCGCAAGCGCCGCACCGAGTTTGTGTTGTTTCAGCGGTTTATATGTTGTCACGTGTTTTGAGCGCCCATACCTTTATCTTTCCCATAAGCAGTGATTGGTTGATTTTTCCTACCATATAGGCCAAAATTGGCCAGAGATGAGATTAACGCAAGAGTCTACTTTAGTTCAAATGAGTATTGGAGGGAAAATATATATATAATCCTTCGTATATTTGAATAGGTTTTACCTTCCCCGATGTCCTTTTGAGGAATAATGGGTTCCTCTTACCTTCCCGGGTATCTCTACCCGGTTATTTGGGAGTCTTACCTTCACGGGTATCTTTACCCGTTTTATGTTGCCATTTCCGGGGAAGTCAACATGTGTATGTCTGGTTTACTCATCTCCCTACTAACGCACATGAGTTGGCGGGTCCAGGAAAAGGCAACCTCTTATCACTTCGGGACCACTCGTCTCCTTATTTCACACTCCTGCTAGTCGAGAATAGTTTTCAGAGAAGGTGGTGGTTCGTTTCCTTATCCTATGGTTCGACCACCCAGCTTCGTAACCGTACCCCCTCTAAGTGGCACACTTTTAGGTCTAGTGGTCATCTAGTCTACGGTGACATATCATACGACATGTCTTAACCTGTAATATGGTTTGATCACTTAGCCTTGTAACCAAGCCCTCTCGAGATGATGCGTCTTTAGGTTAAGTGACCATCCAACCTAATATGACACGTGCCACATTATGGTTCGCTGATCCTAAGGAGAACTATTTATTTCCAACAGTGACTTATCGAAAAATAATTTCCGATATCGTGTGAATGAGGAAAGAACACGGAAAAAGATCTCGTGGCACTACAAGAAAACAGGGGTATTTCCGACGGCCAAATTAAAAATTATATAAATAATAAATATATTAAAATTATATAAATTAAAAATAGAAATTAAAAATAGAAATAATAAATATATAAATTCATTAAACAAAATTAAAAAATTCATTACACATTAAAATAAATTGTTCAAAAATAAAAGCATTAAAAGAAAATATTTAAACGGTTGGAGAATCTCCGTCATCATCGGGATTATTATCCCGAAACATATGCGGGAAACATTTCTCCATCATCTTCTCCAAGCAGGAGAGCTTCTTGGTGGTAGTCTGTTGCTCTGTCCGTAGCTCTTCAACTTGCTGGTCACGGTCTTTCACCGTTTGGGTGAGCCTCTCGATTTCTACCCGGTACTCCGAAGGATAACGAGGAAGCGAGGAAGAAGATTCCTGGGTCGGAAGGGTGCCTAACCCAGCGAATTGACCTTTCACTTGCCGGGTTTGCTGCGAATAATTATAACCGATAATAATTAAATAACGAAAATATAAAAAAACGAAATGAAATTAAAACTTACCTCAAGTACAATCTGGTTTATCTCTTCCCGGGACAAAGAGTTCGAGGACGTCGATCCTTCGATAGTGAGCTGCGATGTTGATAGTTCACGATCCAGCTTCGTCTTCTTGCTCTTCTCGACAACATCCCGCATCCCCAAGTCCTGTATCTGACCGGTTTTCTTGTTGGTGTGTCTATGCTCGATGAGTTGAAGATAATCGGGTTGGGAACCAGATTCTATCGCCTGCGAAAATTTGTTAAGTTAAATAAATATAAAAAACATAATTAACAATAAAATATTTAAATTAAACTTACCATTTCCATCGCTTCCCGTTCGATGGTCTTTGCGCCCGCGTTGTGGATGTAGACCCCTTTCCCGCCTCGTTGGCTATTTCGGTTCTTCGACTGTTGCTCGGAGGTCTTTTTCGTCGCAGGCCTACTCCAGTACTCACATAAGCCCTTCCAGACGTCGTCGTCAAGGTCTTTCGGCTTGTCTTTGTTGTGCTTCCACTTTTGCTTCCACTCGTACATGTGCTTCGAGTACGAGTTTGCGGCATACTTGTCGAATGTGTCAAGGACTTTGCGTGTATGATGAGAGTCCCACGTGAACTCTTGCTACAATTTTTTAAAAAAATATGTTACATGTCAAAAAGAAAAATTGACAAAATGAAATTCAAAATAAATAATATATCAATAAATAACTTACCGCGAAAGTCCGGTGCCACACGTCTTTCTCCTCGGTAGGCATGTCCGAATACTTCTCGTACGGTTTGTCCAACATGTTGTGAAGCATCCGTAATATCGACTTGGTGATCTGAGTCGACAGCTTAAACCTGAAAACATTATGAAAATATATAAATATGTTAAGTTTAAAAATCTAAATAAATTGAAATAATGTACAAAAATTTTCTTACCAAGTGCCGTCCTCAAACTTCGGGTCGAGTCGAATGCAATGGCCCCGGTTAGGCTGCCGGACTAGCTCCTCGATCTCAATGTGGCTCCGAGCAGCGGATTGCTGGGAATCAGGGATGTGAGTTCCCGAGCTCGTTGTTCTCGGAGGAGGCGTACACCGAAAACTCCGAGAACGGCGTCCTTGGTTGCCGCCTCCCAACTGAAGAACTTCGTCGTGATCCCTGCGGAAAACGGTAAAATTGTTAGTAAATTAACAAAAAATTCAAAAGTTACAAAAATTTTTGAAATTTCCGGAAAAAAATTTAGGAAAAATTCAAATTTTCCGAAAAATTCAAAATTTCTAAAAAATTCAAATTTTCCGAAAAATTCAAAGTTTTCCGAAAAATTTGCTAAAATATTTTAAAATCAGTTTTAATATATAAAAATATTTAGAAAACGTTTTATTACTATAAAAAATATTTAAAACGATTTAATTTCTAAAATAATATTCGAAAAACGTTTTTATTATTAAAAAAATATTTTAACATCAACTTAAATATATAGAAATATTTTTAAAACGTTTTTATTAGTTAAAAAATATTATAAACGATTTTAATATATACAAATATTATAAAAACGTTTTTATTATTAAAAAAATATTTTAACATCAACTTAAATATATAGAAATATTTTAAAAACGTTTTTATTAGTTACAAAATATTATAAACGATTTTAATATATATACATATTATAAAAACGTTTTTATTACTATAAACAATTTTAAAAACAAATTTAATATATACAAATATTATGAAAACGTTTTTATTACTTAACAAATATATTAAAAACGTTTTTAATATATAAAAATATTGTCTAAACGTTTTTATTACTTAAACAATATTTTAAAAACGATTTTAATATATTCAAATATTTTTAAAAATTCAAACAATATCTAGAAACGTTTTTAAAATATTTTTAGAAAATAAAACAAGATCTAAAAACGATTTTAATACAAAGAAACGTTTTTAAAAAATCAAAAATTTGTTTTGTATATCTAACAATTCTAAATCAACAATCTACACACATAAACCCTAACACTAATATTATTCTAAATAACAAATTCTATTATAACCACTTAACAATTCACATAAATAGAATTCTAACAACCTAACTAATATATTCCCTAAAACTAACATGATCTAAACAAATTAAAGGAATTGATTAAAGTTACATGGTTTTGTTGGAGAAGAATTGAGGAATTGATGAAGAGTAGTTGATGAATTGAAGATTAAAACTGAAATTGTGAAGAAGAAGAAGAGAAGAGGGAGAAGAAGAGATTTTCGGTAAGGAAGAAGAAGAGAGAAGAGGGAGAAGAAGCGACGGAAGAGAGAGAGGAAGAAGAGAGAAATAAGGAAAAAAAACTTACGCTTGTCGATATATTCGATGGCCGTCGGAAATCCGTTGGATTTCGAAAAATAATTTCATTAACGCGGTTGATATTCCCGCGGTCTCGAAAATATCAAAGTCTGTCGGAAATTTCCGACGGATAAGGTATATTCCTTGCATGTTTGTCGATTGGTCATTCAACAAGCACGTGTCTAACTTTTCAGATCCGTCGGAAATCCGTCAGAAAATTCTGACGGATTACCGACGGATTTAGGGTATATTTGGGGTTTAGGGTTTAGGGTTTCTTTATATGATTTAGGGACATGTTATTTACATGTTTCATTCAATAAATATATTAAGTTCATCAATATTAAAGGCTTTGCATTAGTTTAAAAATTATACAACATCAAAACATATCATTTCACATAAATCAACTATATCTTATACTATAACTTATACAAACACTTCCATCAAAATTTATAAATTCTATATAACACATTTTCTTGATGTATATACAAGGTTAACCTATTTTATATACATCATACAACTGTTTGTAAACTTTTGCCACAAAAAAAACCTATACCCTATACCCTAAACAAGATTTTTGAATATCCGTCGGAAATTTCCGACGGATTTCAGACGGATTAAGCTGCCTCGGCTAAAAAATCAAACCCTCGGATATAACCCAGGTTTTATCCGAGGCAGCTTAATCCGTCGGAAATTTCCGACGGATTTCCGACGGATTAAGCTGCCTCGGCTAAAAAATCAAACCCTCTGATATAACCCAGGTTTTATCCGAGGCAGCTTAATCCGTCGGAAATCCGTCGGAAATCCGTCGGAAATTTCCGACGGTTTGAGTTGAATCTGTCGGAAATCCGTCGGAAATTTCCGACGGATTTCCGACGGATATTCAAAAATCTTGTTTAGGGTATAGGTTTTTTTTGTGGCAAAAGTTTACAAACACTTGTATGATGTATATAAAATAGGTTAACCTTGTATATACATCAAGAAAATGTGTTATATAAAATTTATATAGAAGTTATAATATATGTTAACCTTGTAACCAACATATTTTTGGTGGCAAAATTCCGATTTTGTTACACTTAATCAAATGTCTAACTTTATAAAACTTCGACATAACTGATATATTACACATTACAATTCTATTTCAAATATATGTACATATTTTACGGTGCAAATTTTATAATTAAAACTACTGTCAATCCGATGATGAGTAAACTGATTCTCCTGAATCGAAAGGTTCCCCAAATTCGTCAAATTCTTCTTCTGAATCCTCAAATACTCGATCGGCTGACTGTATGGTGAAATCAACGACAAGGTCGACCTCAAGGGAATGCTCGATTGAACCCAAACCTACGGAGCTTTGTTGGAGGGGTTCATGATCAGACATCCCATGAACTCTACCCCTCGGGTTTATCGATGTGACTGTAACCCACGGGTCTTGCTTGTTTGTCACCCGCGGATAGGGAATGTAGCATACCTACACCATGTACAAATTTAACCACGGGAATGCAACACAACTAAATTAAAAATTAACGTAAAAGAAATACAAACCTTGTCTGCTTGTGATGCAAGTACAAATGGCTCGTATCTCTGGAGTTTTCTTCTGCTATGTAATGATGTAACACCAAATTGGTCGTGTCGCACACCGCTTCCTACTAATGGGTCGTTCCAGTCGCATAAAAATGCAACACATCTTAGACCGAGCATTCCCGGGTACTGAACATCGAAAATCTCACGTACGACACCATAGTATACAAGATCACCTGACTGAGTTGATACACCGTAATCTGAAGTTGTCGCACTCCTATCATCCCGAAGAATCTTAAAAGCGTACCCCCGTGTGCTATACATCACATGTGACAGCACGTTTGCTAGTGGAAATCTCACAATTTCTTCTAACCACGTGGGAAATGTTTGTCCGTTAGCCTTCTCTGTCGTCACCTGCACAATTAAAATAAAAATACTTCAAATAATTAAATCTTTCATTACATATGATGATTACTAAAAACAAGGCAATTAAAAGACTTACATAATCTCTTAACCAACCTCCGAACTCTTCTTGTTTGAGCTCGATTAGCTCGTCCTCTATTTTGTCAGGAAATGTAAAACGTTGATAAGCCATATACATCATGTGAGATTGAAACAATTATCACGTTAGTACATATATATATAATCAAGAACCCAATAAGTAATTAAAAATTAAGTTCAATATATAATACATCTCATATTCATCAACTCCGTCGCAGTTTGTGAGAATATACATATGCAAATGTTCTCGCTCTTGTGGTGAAAGTCTCCTCTTCTTGCCTTTTCCACTAAGTCGTCCAATCTGTAAAAATATATGAGGTACATCGACCGGATAGAAAGGTAGGACGCCTTCGTCATCATGTCGAGCTGCTCTACTGAACGAGAATGCTAAGGAACAAGAACTCCCTTCGCATGCACAAAGATGGCGGCAAATTGTAAGGTGTTACAATTACTGGCCACAAAGAATATTTTCTGCCGTGCTTCCCAAAGGGCTGAAACCATCGGTACATAATCCAAGGTATACGTTCCTTGCCTCAAACGCAAAGCTGGGATAAATGGATTGAAAATGTTTCCATGCTCCTGCATCTGACGGATGGGCGATTTGTCCATCTGTTGTATGCTCTGCATGCCATCTCATTGCTCCTGCTGTGCGCTCTGACTGATATAACCTCTTCAATCTCTCTATTAACGGTAAATACCACATCCGTTTATATGGCACTGGCACTCTTCCACCTGTTTCCTTATACCGAGGTTTGCGACAAAAACGACATGTCGTACGATCTGCGTCCTCTCTCCAGTAGAGCATACAGTTGTCTATGCATACATCTATAATCTGATACATCTCTTTGATATCCAGAGAGCTCTAGTTCCCTCAAAAGTGTTTGGTATTAATTTCTAAATCTAGATATTTAACACAAGTGTAATAGAGAAATATATCAAGCAGCGATATGTTTGTGTTAACAAACTCTAGTAGGTAATCATGAGTCTTAAATCTGAATTTATCTTTTCCTATCTTAAATCATATGTTGTGAACCTCAACGAATATTGTGTCGTTGATTTGATCACAAATGGATGGTTTGCGATCTTGTGGTGTCTAGTGCATTTTTTGAGTTTGAAGCCTTCAATTTTGAAGATAACTCCCTCCGTTAAATTACATGAGTGTTCTTTAGTAAGTTGTGCGGATATGAAGCAATGAATGACATAATGCTATTGAAATGAGTAAGTTGTTAGATACAGATATTTGGGTAAATAATCTGTTGAAATATTTTTAAAATTAATAATAAAAATACCTTTTCACCATACACGGCCAACAACATGTTGTGGGTTTACTCAAAGGCGTAAATTATTGAAGGTGACATACAAACTTAGGTTTTAAGTAAAAATATCCATGGTAAATTAGATATGACAAGAAACAAGCTGTCCACTTACTGATCCGAGATCTAATTTGTTCTAGCAACGGAGTGTAATCCGATATCGTCATCTTTCTTGTGAGTAGAGGTAAACCAAGATATCCGACTGTGAGTTGTCCCATAGCCAATGGAAACTGATACAAGATATCCACTCTGTTTTTTTCTGAAATTCCTGTCAAGTACAGTGTCGACTTCTCCACACTTATCTTGAACCCATACATGACAGCAAAATCGTCAAAAATTCCGAGAATTCCTTCTATCGACCTCTTTTGTCCATCTACAAATACCATCAAATCATCGACAAAGCATAGATGAGTAAGTTGAATGTTCTTGTACTTCGGATGATATCCAATTCTCCGCTCCACCGCTGCTTCATTAATCAAGGAAGATAGAACATTCATAAGAGGATAAGGAACAACCCTGTCTTATTCCACGTTTACTTTGGAAAAAACCCGCAAGGTCCCCATTCACTTGTACAGAGAAAAATGTTGTTGATACGCACAACTCAATCCAATGAATAAATTTCTCTAGAAAGTTCAATGCTTCTAGTGTGTTTAGCAAGAAGGACCATTGCACTGAATCGAAGGCTTTTGAGATGTCAATTTTCATTGCGCAATGATAGAGAGCATAACAAAATTTTGGATGTCAGCATTTAGACTCCCAAATGGTTGCATTAAGGAGATTGAAAGGTTATGTGCGGCATTCTTATGGTATGGTCCGAGCTTGAATACAAAGAAGGCAAAGGTAGCATGGGAGGTGGTTTGCCGGCCAAAAAAGGAAGGGGACTTGGACTAAAATCACTATCAGAGGTGAATAAGGTGAGCTGCTTGAAGCTAATATGGAGAATTCTCTCCTCACGCGACTCAATGTGGGTTATATGGTGGAAAAATCACTAATTCGCCAAAGTTTGTTCTGGTCAGTGAAAGACAATTCGAGCTTGGGTTCTTGGATGTGGAAAAAGCTTTTAAAGTATAGAGACGTGGCCAAAGAATTTCATAAGGTGGAGGTTCATAATGGTCATCATACTTCATTTTGGTTCGACAATTGGTCTCGGTTGGGGAGGATTCACAACATTACGGGTAAACGAGGTACTATTGATATGGGGATAAGAAGCCACACCACGGTTTTAGAAGCTATGGAACATCGTCGGGAACGTCGACATAGACTCACATATCTGAATGATATAGAGAACGAGATAAAAATTGTTCAAACCAGACATGGAGAACCTAATGACGTTGTGTTTTGGAAATCGGGAGAAGACAAGTTTAAGAAGAAATTTGAAACGAAGAGTACATGGAATCAAATACAAAAGAGCTACCCAACGAAAGACTGGTATCGAGGTGTATGGTTTTCCCAATCGACACCAAAATACTCTTTCTTAACTTGGCTAGCAATTTTGGATCGCTTGTCGACAGGAAATCGTATGCGACAATGGTGTGGAAATCACAACTATGCATGCGTTTTTTGTGGAAAAGATGAAACACGAAACTATCTTTTCTTTTCGTGCAGATACACATAGAGAATATGGAGGACTCTCGTCTCTAGGCTGCTTGGGAATGCTTACACTACTGTATGGGACCATCTCCTAAAACTCTTATACGACTCAAACCTCAACAACATAGAACAATTCCTACTTCGATATACTTTCCAAGCAACTCTATATCACATTTGGAGGGAGAGAAATGGGAGGAGACATGGGGAACCACCATCTCCACCAGCCAGACTTACGAGACTCATAGACAAGAATATTTGAAATCCCATCACCTCCATTCGGAAAAGAGAGATACGGAGATGCGATGATGGCTTTTTTTTGTGGTTCGCCACTCATCCCCCTTGAAGAGAAATTCTCATTGTGTTTTTTTCTTTGACAAGTTCGATGTAACATTGCATTAGTTGTAAAGTCGGTTTTTTTGTCTTTGAATATAATTTTACATTCATTCAAAAAAAAAATTAGATATGACATGCAGCTAGTATTTTAGAAAATTGAGAA
Organism: Eutrema japonicum; assembly: GCA_030161315.1. Lineage (NCBI taxonomy): Eukaryota > Viridiplantae > Streptophyta > Magnoliopsida > Brassicales > Brassicaceae > Eutrema > Eutrema japonicum. Next base: position 10,903,129 of record BSQW01000002.1, on the reverse strand, counting down.
TTTTTGGGGGTTTTTAACTTCTGTGAATTTGTGGGATACCAAACTTAGTATTTATACTGTTTTTGGTTACCCTAGGCTATTTAGTATGTGAAATAATGGATTACATGATGTGCTGCCTTTGTAGTGCACTTGAAAAGTTCTGCAATTGTGACTGTTTTAATTTTGTGGATGTAAACTGTTAGGTCCGCAACTGTATAAGATTGGTATGATTGAACCCCAAATCTAAATAGTAAGTGTTATGTAGTATTAGTACAATTGATGCTTGTATGTGTTAAAGCGAGAAGATAGTGCACCATTTTGAAAATTTTTGATATTGGATGGATGTTCTTGTCTAAGAACAACCATATTAAAAAAGTTGAGTACAAGTAAAGTAATAATGATTGTGAAATTTTTTTGTAATCATTAAATACATATCAATAGTTTAGGTTCATTTTAATTATTTTTTTCAACAATAAAGTATATTGTAAATTACATCTAGAAGCATTGGGTTAACACCTGTAACTAATATGATAGATGTGATCTCACTAGGGCGCATATAGCAAGGCGCGATCGCGAAGCAGTATCAGCCCATAACGAGAGAGAGATCGTAACATTTATGTGGTTAAAGAAAAAAAAATAGTTAGTAATATGTAAGTATTATAATAATGTGATGTTATTATAATAATGTGATTTGAGTTTATAATTATATAGAAGATATAGATTAGTGGTTCACGGTTGAAGCTTCAATAAGATAAGAATTTGGTGTGTAGAAGTTAGGTTATATAAATTTGATCATTCCAGTGAAGATATTTTCACACTAATATATCATTTAAACAAGTGAATAATGTATTATTATATATTGGAAACATAGAAAGGAGAATGTAGAGTTTATCACCGTAAAACAATAAAAATCGACTAATTCTACTACACAATATGTTTTGTTTTTAATCATCTACATAACTATAATGAGATTAATAACACAAAGGCATGGCAACAAATTTTGATTTATTTTTGGAAATGGTCTAAAGCATGTTTTAAAACTAGATATTTAACACATTACAAAAAAAAAAGCTTTTCTTAGCGGCTGAATAACGCTATCTAACGATACCATAGCGTTTTAACAAGCGCTGTATCATCGCCCGTCATAATAGGTCAGGCATTTTAGATAGCGGTTTTTTGCAGTGCTATCGTATTGTCATATACTATAGCGCATTTTATTATGCAATTAAATATTATTTAATAGCGTGTCTTTTTGCTATATATTTACATTATTAATAGAGTTTGGGAATTGTTATTTTTAATATAACTATAGCAATTTTGTTATTGTATTGTTTTTTAGTATTGTTTTTATATGAATTTGTTACTATATATATATATTATATGTATTAAATAAAATATAATAAATTGTATTTAAATTTACGATTTATTAAATTGACGATTTTCTAGAAGGAAATTTCTTTTTGGTTTTTAGCTAATTTGATAAATTAATAAAAAATATATTTTATTATATTTATATGAAAACCATTTATACAAAAAACCTATATTACAACGTAAAATTACA